>CAUYLG010025955.1:0-66250 GCA_963573385.1 Cacajao melanocephalus | reverse complement strand
TTGGTTCCATATGAAGTTTAAGGTGGTTTTTTCCAGTTCTGTGAAGAAGGTCATTGGTAGCTTGATGGGAATAGCATTGAATCTGTAAATTACTTTGGGCAGTATGGCCATTTTCATGATATTGATTCTTCCTAACCATGAATATGGAATGTTTCTCCATCTGTTTGTGTCCTCTCTTATTTCATTGAGCAGTGGTTTGTAGTTCTCCTTGAAGAGGTCCTTTATGTTCCTTGTTAGTTGTATTCCTAAGTATTTTATTCTCTTTGTAGCAACTGTGAATGGCAGTCCATTCTTGATTTGGCTCTCTTTAAGTCTGTTATTGGTGTATAGGAATGCTTTGATTTTTGCACATTGATTTTGTATCCTGAGACTTTGCTGAAGTTGCTTATCAGTTTCAAGAGATTTGGGGCTTTTTTATTTCTTTTTTTGAAAATGAGTAGGTTTCCCTACTCTGGATCTAACATTTACTGGTTTTATTTTATTAAGCTAATTTCTAATTAAATATTTACCTTTTTTGTTTCAAATCATCCAGTTTTATTTGTAAACAAAACAATTCTTACTGCTTTTATGTCAGCATATACAGTGTGAAGAGCTATTCTTCTGGCTATAGTTGCAGGCTGTGGTTGGACTTACTAGCTATGTAGTAACCAGGGCAATTACATGCTTTATATCACTGCAAGACAAAATTAGTGACATGTATTTGGATTCCCTGGATGTGTCTTAACAATGAATTTCAAAATTGTATGTCTTCTATTTACCTTAGCTATCTATACATAAAGTTATTTTCTTTAAACACTAAAGGAAAAATTTAAAGTAAAATGATTTATTTCATTTGAGCGCCTTCCAAATTACAAGGCAGTATTTTCACAGTTCATATTACTATTTTCATACTTTCATGTGAAAGGAATCTCCATTTTCCCCTTCTCTTTCAGTTGGGTAAGAAAGGTAATTTCAGAATTACAAAAGATTGTGCTAAATGCCAACTTTATTATAGTTTCTATGCATGCTGAAAATATAATTATTTTATGTTAAACTTTGGAAGAGGTCCAGTAGACATACATGCTTTATAAACTTAAACAACCTTTAAAGAATTAGCTTGCTTAGATCATGAACTGTGATCTAAAGGCAGTGTTCTTTTAGGTATCAATTACTTTGGAAATGTGTGGTTATCTTGGTTTGGGACAACTGCAAATGGTTTTAGTTCAACTTTGCCTTGGGCCAAAAACATGCTAAGTTGTCCAAAGCAGATGATAAACATGTATTTCTGATGTCATCATTGCCCAAACAGGATATGGTTATTTAGTGGCATGGTTTCAGTTACGATGCATTACACAAAGAACAAATATTGTTTATGCTTTATTTTCTAAATATTTTTATGTTATAAAAATGGGCACTGAGAAAGATTCATTAAGGAATAAAGCATAATAAATAAAGCATTAGTAAAATTGAACAGGTAACTTCAATTTTGATGGGAAAAATCTTGGTTAGCCAAACCTGTTGCCTAGAAGGGCATTCTACAATCAAGAAGAGAAGAAATGAACGTTGTGTAGCTCTATAATAGCAGGCTACTGTAGATCTAGAAAAATGGGGGTCAGCAGGTTACTAAAGTCAATCAAATATCTGGAGATGCAGGGTAGAAAAAGCTTGGGCACTTAGGCAGTCTGTATACTTCTTTTTAATTATGTATTACATAGTGGTATCCAGGATAATAAAATATCAGAAGTTGATAAAAATAGTTACAATGGAATTCTTCATATGTACAATAAACATGAGGCTGGCAACTTCACTAAGCTTTATATCATAACAAAAATCTTCTCTGGCCAATGTAACAGAGCAGCTTTTATATTCTACTCATCCAGATAACAGAGTTTAACTGAAGAAATTATTCTGAACTTGTAGGCGTAACTGTAGACAGTAGATAGTGGAACCGTTCAGAGTATAGGCCTTGCCTGCTTCTAATTTGATAGGTTATAGTTTCAAGAGTAAACCACAACTGTGGCAGTTCATATGAAACCACTTTGGACTCAGAGACTGCAATCTCTTGCTTTTAAAGTTTGGTAGAATAATCAGTCTTGGCATCATTCAGTGACTTAATTTTCCTCTAAGCATCACTTATAGTTGCAGAAACTTAGCTTACTACCTTCCCCCCTAGAATGTATGAAAATAATATAGACCTACCAACAGGCTTAATTTTAGTTTTCTTCTTTATAGATATAAAAACTCACTTAGTATTCTAGTTTTTTCTCAAAACATTGAGCAAGCATACAAAAAAAGAGCCTGAATTCTTTCGTATTGTTTTCAGCTGACGTATGTGTGCTTGGCTTTATGTTTCATCCATAATTTACTTCATTATTATTAATTTATGTGACTTGAAATATGAAATTTCCAAATTTTTACATCGATTTTGCCTTACTAGTCCATCATCATGATAGTTAACTAACTCTTACCCATTTATTTTTCTCTAGCACCAGATTCTAGCACTTGGGTATACCTATAGTAGAGATCCGTTATCTCAGAACATCCTTTTAAATTATCAAATAAAAATTAAATAATGTTCAGAGTTATTCTAGCGTATTTGAGGGACTGAGAAAGAAAAGTAGGGAAATACATACAACTATAGCTTCCTTCCAACCCCATCCACCTCCATTCCAAAATAAGGCATAAGGCAGGTGTGTCCTAGTGTAGCTAATGTTTCTTTCATCCTAATTTTTTGAGCTAATCATATAATTTGTGGCGGTGTCAACCAAAGACCAAGATGCAGTCACTAAAAGCTTCAAATAGCTTTGGGTTTTCTTATCAGTGAGGAACTGTGGTCACTCACAGAAGAACCCTGCCTAAGAACCTGCTTTGCTGCTTGTAGAAGAACCTGTGAAGCTCAAGTTTGTTATTAATCAAGTAAACTATGTAGTCTTGTAAGCCACTAAGTTTGTAAAGAGATGTAAACAATGGATGCTTAAAAAGTTGAGAGAACTCTACCTTCAGACTAATCCTCAAACTGATCAAAGTAAGCAAGAGCGCAAGGATTAGAGCTTACCAGAGAGTGCAGCTTTTAAACAGATTGTGGTGCAGAAAATCCCTCGTGACTTTTTATCTTGTGTTTGCATATCAGAGTCTTAATACTGGAATCTAGAGAGAAAGCAGAGTGATTTACATAACATTTAAGGCAGCTTAAAATTTTTTGATAATAAGCTTTAAATTGAATAAGATGCCAGGTGATCATCTGAATTTGCTTAACCTGAAATGAACTGACCATAAATTTGAAAACATGCAGTTTCTTGCAAAGGCTGAATGATAAGAGAAGTCAGGTGTATCATTCAGTTGTGCCCAAGTGTATCGTGGTTATCATTCCTGAGGATTTTGAGTCCCAGGGTTATAGTTTTTAGGGGTAAGTGGACTAGAAAACTCACTGAAGAAGGGAGAGGTGGATGACTGTAGAAGTTGTCCATCTCCTGTTTTTGAAGTCGTTCTACTATTCCCGTTTCTACCTATCATGATTTCTTTTAATTATAAGGGAAAGGAAAATAAAATGCCCAGAAAGATAACAGTTTAAAAATATCTTAGATAAGGCTTAACATAAAAGAAGAAGGCTAATCCCGGTAAGATAAACATTCACAAATACCAGAAAAGTTTAAAAGGTTGAGTTAAAAACTGAAACTCTTAAAAATGTTAGAATATATGGGATTGTGAAATGAAGATGGAATTATATACTAGAAAGATGTATATATATGTACATAATAAATAGACATGTATATACATTTATATATGCAAATTTATTTATGTACATATATACACTATGCCCAAATATACATATATAGAAATAGAGATTTATTTTTTCTAGATTATTTAAAAGGTAAAAGTTAAAGAACAGTCAGAGGTATATCATACAAACCCAAATACTGGTGGTTACAATATTAATTTCAGAGAAAAGAGAATTTAAGGAGAGAAGCTTTAAAATGGAATAAAGGCAATAATTTTATATTACTAAAAGATACTGCCTATACTTAAAATATACTAGATGCAAAGTGTTAATCATCAAATTCCAGAGCATTGAAAGCATCTGGTAATGTGGGGAGAGGCCTGAGAAATATATTTGTTGTGGAGACTAGAACACACCATCTCAATCCTTAACTGATTAATTCAAGGGAAAAAATATTTTAATAAATATCTAAGTTTATGTAATAGTTGCATATATAATGCTTTATAAATGAACAGCAGTCTTAAGATCTTACCCAGGTAACTTCAAGGACTCCATGGGTCTTTTTAGGGAAGAGAGAAGAGGTTTTGGTGGGGCTCTAGCCTCCATCTGCCCTCACACCTTCAACCAGCTCATCTTCAATTTTATGTAATAACTGTACATATCATCAGTGAAGAAAGTGAATCACTATAGCTTAGTCCCAGCTATTCAGGAGGCTGAGGCATTTGAGCCTAGGAGTTCAAGTCCAATCTGGCCAACATGGCAAGACCTTGTCTGTTAAAAATAGGAAAAATGAAACACAATTCAACCATCCATGAGGGATCAAACTAAATCTTTGTCTCTTTCTCTCACACCCACCTTCGCTCTCACTCTCTTTCTCACTGTCACTTTCTCTCACACACATATAGTCAGCAATATCCAGAAATTTATAGGGCATACTACTTTACGAGAATGGAAAGAAAACCTAGAAAGTAATAACAGAAGTTAAACTAACAAACAAAACCAGTTAAGATGGCAAATTAAAAAGGGAAAAAAAATCATAGAGGCAACTAATGAACTAAAAACAATTTTAACAGTACTATCACAGACTATTTAGATAGTAACAACGAGAAGAGTCCATATAAATTAAACAAGTGTAGACAAAGCTTTGTTAAAAAGAGAAGCAACATTTTCGCTTTTAAGCCTTTCACTATTAAATTGGAGAAAATGAAAATCAAGCATTCAGCTAAAGCATATAAATATTATAATAAAGTAGAGAAGACAGGACAAATGAAAATAGAGATAAACAGAAATAAAAAGAAAACATAATTAAATTTATCAACTTAAGAAATTCTTTGCAAATCTAAGAACAGAGTGGTAGAATGAATTTGTGTCACCTCTAAATAAGAAAAATAAAAATTAATAGGTTGGTGCAAAAGTAATTGTGGTTTTTGCCATTAAAAAATTAGAATGCCCACTGTTACCACTTTTATTTGCCAGAGTTTAAGGAGCACTACACAGTGCAATAAAAGGTATAGCTATTGGCAGGAGACAAAGATTTATCATTTTGCCATTAAAAGAGACAAAAACCACAGTAACTTTTGCACCAACCTAATACTAAAAATTAGCAATAAATAAGGATATAGCCATAGATGCTCATATAAGTTAGTAACTAATTTATTTCTAAATCTTGATTAATGTTTTTCTAAGAAAATATAAATGTGTAATTTTTACTCACCAGGAAGTAGTAAACTTGGATAAATCAGTAACTGAAAGAAATGCCAAAATTTTTTTTTTTTTTGTGCTTTAGGTTCTGGGGTACATATGCAGATCATGCAGGATTGTTGCATAGGTACATACACAGCAGTGTGGTTTGTTGCCTCCACCCCCTCACACCTGTCACCTATATCTGGCATTTCTCCCCATGTTATCCCTCCCCTGACACCCCCAACAGACCCGAGTGTGTGATGCTCCCCTCCCTGTGTCCATGTGTTCTCATTGTTCAGTACCCGCCTAGGAGTGAGAACGTGCAGTGTTTGATTTTCTCTTCTTGTGTCAGTTTGCTGAGAATGATGGTTTCCAGATTCATCCATGTCCCTACAAAGGACACGAACTCATCGTTGTTTATGGCTGCATAGTATTCCATGGTGTATATGTGCCACATTTTCCTTATCCAGTCTCTCATCGATGGGCATTTGGGTTGGTTCCAGGTCTTTGCCATTGTAAACAGTGCCGCAATGAACATACATGTGCATGTGTCTTTATAATAGAAGAATTTATAATCCTTTGGGTATATACCCAGTAATGGAATTGCTGGGTCAAATGGAATTTCTATTTCTAGGTCCTTGAGGAATCACACACTGTCTTCTACAATGGTTGAACTAATTTACACTCCCACCAACAGTGTAAAAGTGTTCCTGTATCTCCACATTCTCTTCAGCATCTGTTGTCTCCAGATTTTTTAATGATTGTCATTCTTTTAACTGTATTTATTTGACCTCAAATTTCACTGGAAAGTGTTAGAATTGTAGGTTATGTACCATGAGAATAAGGACTCTAAGTTATTTTTTGGTAATGGTTAGAGTAGAGGGACATCTTTATGTTGGAATTTCTTGTTTTTAGGAGGGAAAAAATTCTGGTCTGTATTGGGATTTATCTAGTGTTTTTTAAATAAAGTTTTAGTTCTTACGAGTGACTCCGTTTTGCTTTAATTTGGTCTGGACTATTGAAGCCAGTGTATGAGCTCAGTCTAAAATAATGGCCTCATAATTTTGTTTAACAATTTTTTTGGTCAGATTTTTATTTAGGTGAGAGTGTGACCAACACTTGGGTCTTTAGCACTGCTTTTACTTATTATTATTTGGAGTTTTTGGTTTCCATAGATCATTACATGTTATGGTGTCTATGACCACGTATTTTTTGAGTTTTTATTGTTTTTGCTGAAGAAATGCCATTTTGAGTGGCATCCATATAATATCATCAATGCCATCCATAAAATATTCTTCTTCAGCAAAAGCAATAAAAACTCAAAAAAATATGTGATGTATTTTTTGAGTTTTTATTGCTTTTGCTGAAGAAATGATATTTTATGGATGACCTTAAATGTTTATGTAAATATTTAAAATTTTTCAAGAATATAGCACATCAGAGAGACTACTGTTATGAACTTAAAATATCTAAGGAGGCAGGATATGTAAGAAGAATATCAAGAGTTGGAAGTATGTTTTTTAGCCAGGTTCTCCATAAACTATGTAACTAAAATTAAATGAAGAGTGAGGTCAGGTATGGTGGTTCATGTCTGTTATCCCAGCACTTTGGGAGGCTGAGGCAGGAGGATCTCTGAAGGTCAGGAGTTTGAGACTACCCTGGCCAACATGGTAAAACTCCGTTTCTCCTAAGAATTAAAAATAAAAAACTAGCAGAATGTGGTGGTGTGTGCCTATAATCCCAGCTACATGGGAAGCTGAGGGAGGAGAATTGCTTGAACCAGCGAGGTGGAGGTTGCAGTGAGCCTAGATTGCACCACTGCGCTCCAGCCTGGGTGACAGAGCAAGACTCCATCTCAAAAAAAAAAGAAAAAAAAAAAAAAGAGAGAGAGACAGATGAGGAACCTATTTGTTTTAATTAAGTAATCTGCTAATCTCTTATAACTGAATTTCTATAATATATGATGTATTTTATCTACGCGTAACAAGAAATGTCAGCAATTGTACATACATTATCTGTTTAGTCAGTAGGTAATTTAAGGTAGTTTTATTATTTAGTGTAACTTTAACAAGAGAATTTAAGAAGCCTATTGTATAATCTTAGCCTTTGTAGTAAAATCTGTTACAGAGCCCATTTTAAAGGACAAATTATTAATCATTGTTTTACTTATTGTAAACCATGGAGGAAGGAGTGTAATAATAATGTCTAACTAGAAAGGTGAAGGCTTTCTGTCCATTTTTTTAAAACGTAAGATGTAGGTTAAGAGGAGTGCGCTAATGTTTGTTTTTCACTATGGAGTAACAAAGGTATTATTAAAACCTTTAGTCAATATTGGACCTTTATTTTTTATCTATCAACACATAAGTTTGTCTATGAATAAGACTGGCTGTAAAATCTTTTAAAAATGAAAGTATATTTCATGGGTGCACATGAGTGTTCTTTAGTTTTGTTATTTATAGAGGCATAAGAAGAAAAATTGAGAGGTTAGAGTCTCATGATGGCAGAAAAGTCTTCATCTGTGATCTTGGGAAAGCTGTCTATGTGTAGGATGCTGTCTGTTGTTGGGGAGAAACTTCTTTGGTTAGGTTTACCTTAAGGGTTTTAATAGGTATACAGTTTTAAGTATCTGGAGAGGCCCTTCGGAATTGTGAGATCATGAACTCAAGGTTAGAAATCCCAAAATTTTTTTGTAGTGTGGGTGGTAATGTTATATTGGGGTTCAGGAGTTCAGGGGTGCCCTCAGTTCCCCTGAGAGAACATTTCTCCAGGTTCTTAGTGTATCACCCTCTCAAGAATGAGAGAGGAGACCATGGTGCAGGGCGCTTATAAAAGTAAATGCTGGACTCAAAAGTGTTTGTAGAAAATGATTTATTTAAAGCAGAGAGAGTAAAAGGAGAAGGAGAGAGAAACAACTAACTCTCACACTGAATGAGAGAAAGAAAAGCCGCTCTCACACTGAGTGAGAAGGGTTCCCAGAGGGGGAAAACCGGAGATGGAAAGCTCCTCTCACACTGAGCGAGAGAATACAGAAAGATGGTATCCAGGAGAGGAATGACATCTTCCACACTGAGTGGAAGGGAATAGAGAGAGAGATTGATTTTAGGAGAGGAAAAGCAGCTTCCACACTGGGTGGAAGCAGACCACAGAGTGGAAATCCAGGTGGGGAAAGAGAGCTCCCATTATGTGGGAAGGGATTCCAGAGAGCTGAAAATCCGGTGTGGGTGAAGGAGCAGGGGAATTTATCCTGAGAGAAATTCCCACCTCCTCAAGTTCCTGTGGCCAATGAGAGGAGTTCCTTTAAACTTCCGCTGGGGTGATTGACTCTTAGTTTCTTCCCATGCCTGTGAAATTTAAACATAAACTGTTAAATTTCCTGGATGAAGACGGATGGAAGGGGGAGACAATATGGCCCTGGGAGGTTCTTGCCCCAGAAACTATGCCCCCTTGTGGACCCGGAAAGAGAACACATTCCCTCTGTAAGGGCAATTTTTCTTGGATGTCGTTTTTAGAAGACCCTATCTTTGGGTTCTGGATCTTGAAGGGTTTGATTATATTTAGTTGGTGGAACATGGACAGCTTTTTTAAATCTGAAAATATATTTTTGGCATAATGTATTAAAGCCTTGCAGCATTTTGTCATATCAGAATTCAGGAGCAAAAGATATATGATGTTCCATTATTAGGGGCGATGGCCTTTTGGTGACTGTTTTTAAAGGGCCAATTTATTTGGAAGTGGATTTGATTGTCATCAATCTGTGACATCTTTGACTAAGGCAATTTAGTTAATTTAGTTCCTTTTGTCTAATATTTTTGTATCTGGTAATATGTTATTTAACTATTTTATAACTTGTCTAGTGAAATAAGCCTTTATTGTTGGAGGCTTTTTTTGGAATGTCTCATGAGGGAAACATTTTCTAATAATCTTAGAGGTATTCTTATATCATTAGCGTTTTTAAATGAAAAGGGCTCTGTATAATTAGAAAACATGTATTAAAAATGGCAACTGAATGAAATCTCTCTACAAGTGTTTAAATCACCCATTAGGTAGCAGAAATGTATTATAACTGAAGTTTTGATTACTTTTCTAGGATTATGGGTTTGACAAACCAAACATTGGTTGTAAACCATTTTATGTAGTAACATTTTAGTAATTTAGAACAGTTGTTTTACATATATACATATATAAATAAAAATATATATGTTTATTTGGATTTTTTATAAGTCACAGAGTATAGAGCTTTTAATAATGGAAGTTTTAAGGATCAGATGGTCATGTAGGCTTTCCATGAATCTACACTTAATACTGAAATTATATCTTTTTAAATATTAATTTTGTTTTTAAAATTTATGTGTACAGCACTATTTATTAAGTGGGTTATTACAGGGCATTTGACTTGGCCCATGGCGTTTATTTAAATAAACACGCCTTAACAATGTTAGTACTGGTTGATTTAGCATAAAAATCTAGCAGAATACTTTTTTGGGAATATTTGATTAATTTTTGTCCTGTTTGGGTTAATAGTTTTATAAATCAGTCAGTCTCTTTATTAGAGTTCGGGGAATTTTTGCCTACTCTAAATGATATGATCCTAAAGTTAACAGAAACCTGTACTTGAGAGTACTTGTTGGGGTCTTTTAAAATCTTTTTAATGAACATCTTTGAAGACATCATATTTTAGATTTTATTTTAAAGAGTTTTTAGAAAATAAATCAAAATTAAGTAATTGTGGAAACAAAATCATCATGGTTAAAGACTTAAATGACAAGAAAATTTGGCTATTTTTGTAACCTATAATAATTTAACATAATAACCATAATTATGACAGACATATAGCAAGACATATTAGTATTTTAGGAATCTCATATAATTTTGGCACATAAATTAATAACATATCTATAAAAATATAACAAAGTTAACTATTATTTCTACTTGACAATGCTTTTAATGTAATTTAACATATCAAATACACCTGTGTGTTATCTCTCTTTTGGATGTTGTAGCATCTCAAATTTAGTTTGAAGCTAAAAGATTTAATTTTGAATTTGAAATTTGATTTTGGGAAGCCTGTCAAATATGTTAAATGTTTAAAACACTTAATCAATATTGGATCACAGGCCACTATAAAATCATAGTCATTTATTTAGCCAAAGTGATTAAGGATTTTTCAAATAAAAAATATTTATTTTTTAATAGATAGGTGGCTCCGTTTTTCAAATAATCAAAAGCCCTAATAAAGACAGCATGAAATAGAATCTGTTTCTCCTCTCCCCTCTTTTTCTGTAAAGTTTATTTAAAGGGTGAACAAAAACATTTTTGTCTTTTCTTAATACTATACAAAATTCTGTTCAAAAGAGAAAACCAAATTTTACTTTTGTATTTGTGTATTATCAATATGAAAACTAATTTTAATTTAAAAAAACCCAAATCTATTCAATCAGCTTTTGACCACACATAGTTTTAATTAATGTTTTATTATCTCTTATAAAAAATTTAAATTTTTTTCTTTTTTCAACTTTTTATATTTAGTTTTATCTGTATATTTTTTTCTGTAAGTTATTGGGGTACAGGCAGTATTTCACTACATGAGTATATTCTTTAGCAGTGATTTGTGATATTTTGGTGCACCTATCACCTGAGCAGTATACACTGCACCATATTTGTAGTTGTTTAGTCCTCAAAGTTCACTATATCATTCTTATGGCTTAGATCCTCAGAGCTTAGCTCCCACATATCAGTGAGAACACACAATGTTTGTTTTTCCAGTCCTGGGTTACTTTACTTAGAATAATAGTCTCCAGTCTCATCTAGCTCACTGCAAATGCTGTTAATTCATTTGTGTTTATGGCAGTGTAGTATTCCATCATATAAATATACCGCAATTCCTTTATCGACATGTTGATTGATGGGCATTTGGGCTGGTTCCATGATTTTGCAATTGTGAACTGTACTGCTACAAATGTGTGTGCAAATTTCTTTTTCTAATAATGACCTCTTTTCCTCTGGGTAGATACCCAGTAGTGGGATTGCTGGATCAACTGGTAGTTCTACTTTTAATTCTTTAAGGAATCTCCACATTGATTTCCACAGTGGCTGTACTAGTTGACATTCCCATCAGCAGTGTAGAAGTATTTCCTGTTCACTGCATCCATGCGAACGTCTACTGCTCTTTTTTAATTTTTTGAATATGGCCATTCTTGCAGGAGTAAGGTGGTATCACATTGTGGTTTTGATGATCATTTCCTTGATCACTAGTGATGTTGAGTATTTTTTCATATGTTTGTTGGCCATTTGTATATCTTCTTTTGAGAATTGTCTATTCATGTCCTTAGCCCACTTTTTGATGGGATTGTTTTTTTCTTGATGATTTGTTTGAGTTTGTTGTAGATTCTGAATATTAGTCCTTTGTCAGATGTACAGACTGCAAAGATTTTTTTCCCACTCTGTGGGTTGTCTGTTTACTCTGCTGTCTGTTCCTTTTGCCGTCAAAAGCTCTTTAGTTTGATTAGGTCCCAGCTGTTTATTTTTGCTTTTATTGCATTTGCTTTTGGGTTCTTAGTCATGCAATCCTTGCCTAAGCCAATGTCTAGAAGGGTTTTTCCAATGTTTTCTTCTAGAATTTTTATAGTTTCAGTTCTTAGGCTTAAGTCTTTGATCCATCTTGTTAATTTTTGTATAAGGTGAGAGATGAGGATCCAGTTTCATTCTCCTACACGTGGCTTGCCAATTATCCCAGCACCATTTGTCGAAAAGGGTGTCCTTTCCCCACTTTATGATTTTGTTTGCTTCATTGAAGATCAGTTGGCTGTAAGTATTTGGGTTTATTTCTGGGTTCTTTATTCTGTTCTATGTGTCTATTTTTATGCCAGTACCACATTGTTTTGGTGACTATGGCCTTATAGTATAGTTTGAAATCAGGCAGTGTGATGCCTCCAGATTTGTTCTTTTTGCTTAGTCTTTCTTTGGCTATTTGGGCTCTTTTTTGGCTCCATATGAATTTTAGAATTGTTTTTTCTAATTCTGTGAAGAATGATGGTGGTATTTTGATGAGAATTGTGTTGCATTTATAGGTTGTTTTTGGCCATACGATCATTTTCACAATATTGATTCTACCCATCTATGAACATGGGATGTGTTTCCATTTGTTTGTGTCATCTATGATTTATTTCAGCAGTGTTTTGTAGTTTTCCTTGTGGAGGTCTTTCACCTCCTTGGTTAGGTATATTCCTAAGTATTGTATTTTTTTTTTTCAGCTATTGTAAAAGGGGTTGAGTTCTTGATTTGATTCTCTGTTTGGTCGCTGTTGGTATATAAAAGAGCTACTGATTTGTGTACATTAATCTTGTATCCAGAAACTTTGCAGAATTCTTTTATCAGTTCTAGGAGCTTTCTGGAGGAGTCCTTAGGGTTTTCAACGTAAATAATCATGTCATCAGCAAACAGTTTTACTTCCTCTTTACTGATTTGGATGCCCTTTATTTCTTTCTGTTGGTTTGATTTCTCTGGCTAGAACTTCCAGTACTATGTTGAGGTGAGTGGTAAGAGTGGGCAGCTTTATAGTTCCAGTTCTCAGAGGGAATGTTTTCAACTGTTCCCCATTCAGTATTATGTTGGCTGTGGGTTTGTCATAGATGATATGACATTTATTACATTAAGGTATGTCCTTTGTGTATTAGTTTGTTTTCACACTGTTGATAAAGACATAGTCAAGACTGGGAAGAAAAAGAGGTTTAATTGGACTTACAGTTCCACATGACTGAGAAGTCCTCAGAATCATGGCAGGAAGTGAAAGGCACTTCTTAAATGACAGTGACAAGAGAAAAAGAGGAAGAAGCAAAAGCAGAAACCCCTGATAAACCCATCAGATCCTGTGAGACTTATTCACTATCATGAGATTAGCACAGTAAAGATTGGCCCCCATGATTCAATTACCTCCCCCTGGGTTTCTTCCCACAACATGTTGGAATTCTGGGAGATACAATTCAAGTTGAGAAAATGAATGGGCACACAGGTAAACCATATTACCTTGTATGCTGATTTTGCTGAGAGTTTTAGTCATAAAGGGAGTCTGACTTTTGATGAACACTTTTTCTGCATCTACTGTGATGATCATGTGATTTTTGTTTTTAATTATGTTTATATGGTGTATCACATTTATTGACTTGCATATGTTAAACCATCCCTGCATCCCTGGTATGAAACCCACTTGATCATGGTGGATTATCTTTTTGATATGTTGTTGGATTCACTTAGCTATTATTTTTGTTAAGGACTTTAGCATCTATGTACATCAAGGATATTTGTCTGTAGTTTTCTTTTTTGGTTATGTCCTTTCCTGGTTTTGGTATTAGGGTGATACTGGCTTCATAGAATGAATTAGGAAGGGTGCCTTCTTTCTCTATTTTATGGAATAGTGTCAAAAGGACTGGTACCAATTCTTCTTTGAATTTCTGATAGAATTCTTCTGTGACTCCATCTGGTCCTGGACTTTTTTTGTTGGGAATTTAAAAATTACATTTCAATCTTGCTGCTTGTTATTGGTTTGTTCAGGGCATCTAATGCTTCCTGATTAAAGCTAGGAGGGTTGTATTTTTCCAGAAATTTGTCCATCTCTTCTAGGTTTTTGAGTTTATGTGCATAAAGGTGTTCATAATAGCCTTGAATGATCTTTTGTATTTCAGTTATATCAGTTGTAATACCTCCTGTTTTGTTTCTTAGTAAGGTTATTTGGATTTTCTCTCTTCTTTTCTTGGTTAATCTTGCTAATGGTCTATCAATTTTATTTATCTTTTCAAATAACCAGCTTTTTGTTTCATTTATCTTTTGCTTTTTTTTGTTGTTGTTGTTGTTTCAGTTTCATTTAATTCTGCTCTGATCTTTGTTATTTCCTTTCTTCTGCTGGGTTTGGGTTTGGTTTGTTCTTGTTTCTTTAGTTCCTTGAGGTGTGACCTTAGAATTTCAGTTTGTGCTCTTTCAGTTTTTTTGATGTAGGCATTTAAGGGCTATGAACTTTCCTCCTAGCACTGCCTTTGTTGTATCCCAGAGTTTTGGTAAGTTGTGATATTATTGTCATTCAGTTCAAAGAATTTTTTTATTTCTGTCTTGGCTTCATTTTTGACTCATCATTCATTCAGAAGCAGATTATTTAATTTCCATGTATTTGCATGGTTTTGAGAGTTCATTTAGGAATTAATTTCCAGTTTTATTACATTGTTGTCTGAGAGAATGCTTGATATAACTTCGATTTTCTTAAATTTTTTGAGGCTCATTTTATGGCCCATCATATGGTCTATCTTGGAGAAAGTTCCATGTGCTGTTGAGTAGAATGTGTATTCTGCAATTGTTGGATGAAATGTTCTGTATATATCTGTTAAGTCCATTTGTTCCAAGGTATAGTTTAAATTCATTGTTTCTTTGTTGACTTTCTGTTTTGATGAACTGTCTAGTGCTGTCAGTGGAGTATTGAATTCCCCGCTGTTACTGTGTTGCCACCATCTAATTTCTTAGGTCTATTAGTAATTGTTTTATAAATTTGGGAGCTCCATTGTTCGGTGCATATATGTTTAGGATTGTGATATTTTCCTGTTAGACAAGGCCTTTTACCATTATAGAATGTCCCTTGTTGTCTCATTTAATCACTGTTGCTTTAAAGTTTGTTTTGTCTGATACAAGAATAGCTACACCTGCTACCTTTGGCATTCATTTGCATGAAATGCGTTTTCCCACCCCTTTAAGTTTATATGAGTCCATATGTGTTAGGTGAGTCTCCTGAAGGTAGCAGATAGTTGGTTGGTGACTTCTTACCCATTCTGTGGTTCTGTGTCATTTAGGCCACTTCCATTCAATGTTAGTATTGAAGCGTGAGGTACTATTGCATTCATCTTGCTCTTTGTTGCCTATGTACTTTGGTGTTTTGTTTTTGCTTTACATTTATATTTTTGTTTCATAGGTCCTGTGTGATTTATGCTGTAAAGAGGTTCTGTTTTGATTTGTTTCAAGATTTGGTGCTCCTTTTAGCAGTTCTTGTAATGGTGGCTTGGTAATGGCAAATTCTCTCAGCTTTGTTTGTCTGGAAATGACTGTATCTTTCCTTCATATATGATGGTTGATTTCACTGGATACAAAATTCTTGCCTGATAATTGTTTTGTTTGAGAAGGCTGAAGATAGGGCCCCAAAGCCTTCTAGCTTGTAGGGTTTCTGCTGATAAATCTGCTGTTAATCTGATAGGTTTTCCTTTACAGGTTATCTGGTGCTTCTGTCTCACAGCTCTTAAGATTATTTCCTTTGTCTTAACTTTAGATAACCTGATGACAATGTGCGTAGACAAAGATCTTTTTGTGATGAATTTCCCAGGTGTTCTTCATGCTTCTTGTATTTGCATGTCTAGGTCTGTAGCAAGGCTGGAAAAGTTTTCCTTGATTATTCCTCAAAATACATTTTCCAAGATTTTAGAATCTCTTCTTCCTCAGGAACACCAATTATTCTTTGGTTTGGTCATTTAACATAATCCCAGGCTTCTTGGAGGCTTTGTTCATATTTTCTTATTATTTTTTCCTTGTCTTTGTTGGACTGGTTTAATTTGAAGACCTTGTCTTTGTTGGATTGGATTAATTTGAAGACCTTGTCTTTGAGCTCTGAATTTCTTTCTTCTACTTGGTCAATTCTATTGCTGAGACTTTCCAGAGCGTTTTGCATTTCTAAGTGTGTCCGAAGTTTCCTAAATTGTTGTTTTTTCTTTACACTATCTATTGCCATGAATATTTCTCATTTTACTTCTTGTACCATTTTTTGGATTTCCTTTCTCTGGTGCCTCCCTGGTTAGCTTTTAAGTGAGGTCAAGAGACTGAGACCATGCTGGATTCTTTTTCGGGTGAATCAGGGATTTCTTCTTGGTTTGGATCCATTGCTGGTAAACTAGCATGATTTTTTTGGAGGTGTTGAAGAGCCTTGTTTTGTCATATTACCAGGGTTGGTTTTCTGGTCCCTTCTCATTTGTGTAGCCTCTATCAGAGGGAAGGTCTAGGGCTGAAGGCTGTTGTTCAGATCCTTTTGTCCCATGGGATGTTACGTTAATGTAGTACTTCCCCCCTTTTCCTATAGATGTGGCTTCCTGTGAGTTGAACTGCTGTGATTGTTGTCTCTTTTCTGGGTCTAGCCATTCAGTGAGTCTACCTAGCTCCGGGAAGGTACTGGGGGTTTTCTACACGGAGTCCTGTGATGTGAACTATCTATGGGTCTCTCAGTCACAGATACCAGCGCCTGTTCTGGTGGAGGTGGCGGAGGGTGAAATGAACTCCGTGAGGGTCCTTAGCTTTGGTGGCTTAATGCTCTATTTTTGTGCTGGTTGGCCTCCTGCCAGGAGGTGGCGCTTTCCAGAAAGCATCAGCTGTGGAGAGGGACCAGCAGTGGGCAGGGACTTAGAACTCCCAAGATTATATACCCTTTGTCTTCACTACGGGAGTGGATAGGGAGGGACCATCAGGTGGGGGTGGGGCTAGGCATATCTGAGCTTAGACTCTCCTTGGGTGGGTCTTGCTGTGGCTGCTATGAGGGATGGGGATGAGATTCCCAGGCCACTGGAGTTGCGTACCTTGGAGGATTATGGTTTCCTCTGCTGAGTTGTGCAGGTTGTCAGGGAAGTGAAGGAATGCTGGCAGTCACAGGCTTCACCCAGCTCCCACCCAAACTGAAGGGCCAGTCTCACTCCCACTCTAACCCTCATAACAGCCCCGAGTCTGTTTCCAGGTGGAGGGTGGGGTGGGCTTGAAAAGTTGCCCCAGGCTACCTGCCTCTCAGCAGTGAAAGAAAAGGACTTAGTTCTTCCTCTGCCTGTGGAATCTGCAGGCTGGATTTGCACCCTCCCCCAAGTTCTGGCCAGGAGGCTATTCACCTTGTTCAAATTGTTACAAAGTCCAGCTAGAGATTTCTTTCTTCCTGTGGTGTTTTGCCCTGCACCTCTGGCCACCCTCGCAATAGATCCCTTTGGTGCCAGGCAGGAATGGGCTGCTAGGGGACCCAGTGAGCTCCCGGGCCTTTCTGCTGCTTCTTCCTACCCCTGTATTTGGCTTGGCTCTCTAAACTGACTCAGCTCCAGGTAAAGTTGGAAACTTCTCTTACAAACAGAACTTCAGCTTCTTCAATGGGGGTGTGTATTAGGGAGAGAGGGGTATCCCTTTTCCACTTTCGCAGTTGGGGCACTCATAGTATTTGGGGTGTCTCCCAGGTCCTGCAGGAGCAGTCTGCTTCCTTCAGAGTGTCTGTGGGTCCTCTTGGGATTGCTGGTTTGTTCTTGCAGTCGATCTGGAGCTAAAATTCACAGTGTGATTCTCTGCACGCTGCTCTATCTGGAGCTGCAATCTAGTCCTGCCTCCCATTGGCCATGTTCTCTTTTTTATTTTTTTACTTGAAATAACTATTGAATAACTTCTAAATTAGACAAAATTACATATTTCAATATATATTTTTATGCTTTTATAACTTTTTTGCCAATAACACATATTGCTTTTTAAATACACTCTGTATACAGAATTATTTCTTTTATATCTAGTACTTTTAACTATCATATCAACTACAATTTTAACTCTTAACTCTAATTTCTACACTTGATGTTAGCCAAAAGGCCAAGAAGTGATAGTAACTCTAATTTCTAATGAAAACCTGGGAAGTAAGTAATTTTGAACTGTTTTATATTAATATTTATACATTAAAAATGATTTCATAATTTAGAAGGATGTGTTGCCTTAATTTTTTATTTATTAATATGTCTAAATATATATGGCTTTTTTATACTATGTAAAAATGAGATGTTAAATTATATAAACTTAAACTTATGTTTAATAATTAATGTTTTAGTATTTTAACTTAGAAAAGACTCAGACATTTTACTATTACTTATTACTTAATTTAACATAATGGCTGGGTGCGGTGGCTCATGCTTGTAATCCAAGCATTTTGGAGGCTGAGGTGGGCGGATCATGAGGTCAGGAGACCAAGACCATTCTGGACAACATGGTGAAATCTCATCTCTACCAGAAATACAAAAAAATTAGCTGGGTGTGGTGATGCACACCTGTAATCCCAGCTACTTGGGAGGCTGACGCAGGAGAATTGCTTGAAGCCGGAAGGCGGGGGTTGCAGTGAGCTGAGATTGCGCTACTGCACTCTAGCCTGGCAACGGAGCGAGACTCCTTCTCAAAGAAGAGAAAATAAAAAATACATGACTTTAATATTTTAAATTACTGAAGAGAACTTTGAAACTATGACACGGGTACCCTCCCTAATGTCTTCCTCAGTCATCCCAAGTCCTGAGTACCCATGTAGTACCCAGGACATCCATGAATGACAGAGCCCTTTTGGGTCCTGAATTTATATATCAGATATAAAACTTAAGAAAGAGGACAAAGCTGTGAAGAGGATGTCTGGAAGATTTGATTCTCTCAGCACAGCCAGGAGGCAAAGTTGGGCCAGGGAAAAAGGGGCCGTATTAGGTTTGACTTCCTCTTGCAGCTGGTGGTCAAGGTACTGAGGACATGTCTTCAGGCCTCGTTATGGCCACATGTCTAGATCCTAGAATTTATAACCTCAAAACCAAAGACAAGCTCACAGTAAGATGTGTGTAAGGCTTTGGGAGAGTCTAGCCTTTCTCTTTAGTGTACAGACAAATTAAGTGAGCATCAACCATATTATAGAAGCAGCAGTTTTATTACCTTAAAATATGTAGAGGTGACAGTATAAACCTGTTTGATCCACAGAACCAGGCAAAAATATTTGGATTATGTTTAACTGACAATTTTGAAGACATTTTTATTTTACTAGAATTTTTAATTCATTTCAAATTTTAAATTAGCTTTATTTACCAAGCATATATAAATGTGATATAACTGTCTCACACACACACACATACACACCCCATATATAGACACTTAGGCAAAATCAGATCTTATAGTTTTTATAGAGAATTTTTATTTGTTGTCTTTTAAATAGTTTTTTTTCTTTTTCAATTTTTTTTGAGACACAGTCTTGCTTCTGCTGCCCAGGCTGGAGTTCAGTGGCATGATCTCGGCTCACTGCAACCTTCATCTCCTGGGTTCAAGCAATTCTCCTGCCTCAGCCTCCCTAGTAGCTGTGATTACAGGAGCCCACTACTACGCCTGGCTAATTTTTGTGTTTTTAGCAGAGATGGGGTTTCTCCATGTTGACCAGGCTGGTCTTGAACACCTGACCTCATGATCTATCCGCCTTGGCCTCCCAAAGAGCTGGGATTACAGGCGTGAGCCACCGTATAAGACTGATAGCATTTTTTTCTATTTAGACTATGAATCTTTAAATTATACATTTTATCATCTTAAGTATTTGTTAGCAAGCAACCCTAAATTTGTATTTTTAAAGGAATGATTCTTAAGTAAAACAAAGTTGATATGGTTTGGAGATTGTTCCCTCTACATCTCATGTTGAAGTGTGATTTTTCTTATTGGAGATGGGGCTTGGTGGGAGGTGATAGGATCATGGGGATGGATCCCTTGTGGATGGTTTGGCACCAACCTGTTGGTGGTAAGTGAGTTCTTGCTTAGTTAGTTCACATGAGATTTAGTTGTTCAAAAAAAATCTGGGACTGCCCCTTCTCTCTCTTTTGCTTTGTCTCTCTCACTATGTGATATGCTGGCATCCCCCTTCACCTTCCTCCATGATCGTAAGCTTCCTGAAGCCCTCACTAGAAGCTGAGCAGATATTGGTGCAATGCTTGTTCATTCTGTAGAACTGTGAACCAATTCAACTTTCTTTATTTATAAATTGTCAACCTCAGGTATTCCTTTATAGGAATGTAAGAACAGCCTAATACAAAGGCAGAAGATGTTTATCTCAAAAGTACAAGGCTGAAATGTTAAGCTCAAATATTGTATTATAATTTGTTCAAATTAAGGAATGAGGGTATAGGTAAAGGCCCAAGTAAGACAATATGTCAAGGAAAAGTACCTCAAGTAAGACTAGTTATGTTAATTTAAACTAATGGTAAGAGGTTTTAGTGAATCATTCCTTCCTCTCTTTTCTACGCAGAGAGGCAGATACCTTTATAACTGAATTTTTTTATAGATGTGAATTTTTTTAAAAAAGGGTTTGAAAATGGCCACCTTAACATTGCAAGCTGTATTTTGAAGACCGATTTCGTTTAATAGGTGGTCTTTTTAACTTAGTTATTTTTTAGCTAAAATTATTGAGTTTAGGGTGGAGCCCATTAAAGAGTAGGGCAAGGAAAATATTTTCTATGTCTGGACTCAGTATGGATAGCTCTGGAAAAGAAGTAAGCCTGTTTTACCTGAGGGTCTATCTTTTGTAAATATTTTATTTATAATAGCCTTTTAAAAAGCCTTTATAGAAGAATAGTAATTAAGCCAAAAGTTTAGCAGATTTAACCTTTTAAATTAATTAGTCAATTAAGATTTTTATTTGTCTTTTACAGTCTTTTAAAAGAGACAATAAAAATATTGAAAACATTTTAGAAACTTCCACACATTAGTAAACATGTTTGAATCGGCCTAATTTAAGAACCTTCATTTGAAAATGTATTTTTTAAAGTGTTGTATTGTTTATTTGGAATATTGCATTGTAATTTTAAATTATTTTTAGTAAGATTTTGTCTATTTTGTAAGCATTTCTTGTTTTGGGGGTCTAATGCTTATATATGTGTGCGTAGTTGTAGTTAGAAGTGGGGTGCTTTGTTTTTTAGAATTTAAAGGTCTAATTTTACATTGAATTTTGACTTTGGCACTCAGATCCCCTTTATTAACTTAGCCAGTGATTTTTCTGTACGTAACTATGCAAGGAAAAAAGAGGGGAGGGAAATAGAACACAAACACCCCCATAAAAGCCCCTCTACACCCCAGTTTTATTATTCACTGCCAGTTTCTGTCTGGCCCAGTAGGACATCTCAGGCCTCTGTATGGATCTAAGCCAGTTAATTATCAGATCTATCCCATCCTGGTCTTAGTCACGTTTTCATTGGTTTCAGCCCAGTTTGAATAAAAAATTTGTTCAAACTCAAAGAGCTGAAAACACAAATCCATGGAGCTTCAGAACCCGAGAGAGAACTTACCCGTGATTCCCAGCTGCTATGAGAAAGCAGTGAGCACAGTGGGTCTGCAGAGTGCCTCATTTGGTCACTTGATGCTCCTAGGGGTCACTGGAAGTTTTCTTTCAAGCCTCACTTCTGATACCATTTGTTAAAAAACGACAACGACAACAACAACAAACTTTAGACAAATTTAATTTAACAGAGTTTAATTGAATAATGAATGATTCACAAGTCAGGCAGCACCCCCCTCCCCCTGCCAACCAACTGGAATAGGTTCGGGGGAATCTGGCAGTGCTGTGTGGTTGGAAAGGAGTTATGAACAGAAAAACGAAAGTGATGTGTGAAAAATGGAAGTGGGGTACGGAAACAGTTGGGTTGGTTACAGCTTGGTGTTTGTCTTATTTGAATGTACTTTAAATAGTTGGCCACCTGTGAATGATTGAAGTCTAACTTCTATGACTGGCTGAGACTTGGCTCCTTGTTAGAAGAGCACGTTACACTAGTTTACCTATGCAGTTAGGTTACAGTTTACTATGTAAAGAGAAATGTTAGACTGAATTTAAAATATATAAGCAGGAAGCTTTAGGCTAACCTAATTTGACAGTAGACAGCAAACACTGAAGGCCAAGTCTCTTGACTTATATTCCAATTTCTTTCTACTACAACCCCACAGTCTCTGAGACTCTACACTGATAGCAGTCTGGTCTTCAAGTTATTAGAGTTTTAAATGTCAGAAGCATGTTGTCATAAACATGGAAAATCTATGAGCTTCCTTTTTACCTGTAACTGTAATCCCATTGCACACAAAAGCTGCTGCATTTGATAGGTGAAAAAACATGTGGAAACTAGGGATGTACCTGCAGGACTCAGCTCCTGTAGGGAAGCTGTGTCTGGCCCTCTAAGGCTGAGTTACGGACATTGCCTCTGAGGAATGACGTGGCCCAAGCTCACCCTTGTTGCAGAATTTATGTCACTGCTTACTTATTCTCCTCCCCTTCTAGAATGTGAGTTTCTGAGGGCACAGTCTGGCTTGTTTATGATTTATTCTTAGTAGACTTGTTCAATAAAGAGGCATCAAAAAGTAGGATATCAAGAACCTGTGATATAATACTGTGTAAGATTGTTCTCATACATGCTGGCCTTTTAAGAACAGCGTCTGGCTCTTACACAGTCTGTACTGTGGCCTGGGCATTGTTTAAAACTCTTTCCTGATGGGAGCCTGTGGCTGGTGTGCCTTAACTATCAGTGGGCCCCATTGCTACCCCTGTGGCCTAGAGAGCTTAGCAGTTGGCCCAGTGTGGCTGACCTTGCTGGTGATGGAGCCAGGGTGTGAACAGGCTGGCTCTCGCATTGATGATCTTAAATTCCTACCAGAAGGCAGTACCCGAGCAAGGAATTAACACAGTGGTCGCTTGTGTTTTCACACCTGAGGTAAAAGAGTTTCCACTATGTTAGCACCAGCACTTTGTCTAAGTGAGGACAGAGTGGGACTAAGATTATGCTGGGGACTCTTAGCTGTAGTCGGGGGATTGTGTGTGTGTGTGTGTTTGTGTGTGTGTATGTGTGTGCGTGTGTGCGCACAAGGGGTGATGCCAAGTTTTAGTGATCAGCATCTCACAGTAGCCCTCTTTGGAGACCGTGTTTGGTGGATCTCCAGAGCCCTTGGCTAATAGTTGAAGATATTAGAAATAACTTCGCAGACTCAAATAAATAAAATCAGAAATGGAAATACAAAAGATCATTAGACACTATTAGGAACAACTACACTCCAATACATTTGAAAGCCTATTAAAAATAGATAAATTCTCGGGTTACATACAACCTACCAAGATTGAACTAAAAAGAGACAGAAAACCTCAACAGACTAATAACGAGTAACAAGGTTGAATCAATAATAAAAAGTCTCTCCACAAAGAAAATCCCAGGACCAAACGGCTTCACTGCTGAATTCTACCAAATGTTTAAAGAATTAACATCAATTCTTCTCAAACTCTTCCAAAAAAATGGAAAGAGTTGGAACCCTTCCAGACTCATTCTACAAAGCCAATATAACCCTGATCCCAAAACCAAATAAGAACACAGCAAAAAAAGAAAACTTCAGGTGGTGGACAATAAAGTCTTGGACTCTGATGTTCTCTCTAAACCCCAGCTATGAGGAAATCCACTTTAAACATTTAAATCCACCAAGGGAAAGAGCTGGACTTCGATACTGGGCAAAGCTACTAGGGCAGTGATTAAATATGGACTCCACAATCATTGGGAGAAAATGGGAAGTTTGCTCTGTTGAATCATCACCCAGATGCACAGCCTCCCTCCCTTCCCCATCCCCATTCTCTCTCCCTCTATCCTCCTCTAGGAGAGGGTTGGGTTGTCACTGCAGCACCAGAGTTAATGGCCCCATTTGGCCAGCCTTAAAGCCCAGCTCATTCTGGCCCAGGGACATTTCAGTGGGAAAGAGATTCTGGATGTTTGACAGATGCACAATTTGGGTAATAGAACCTCTGTATTTACCTGGTGCAAATTAAACAAGTCTGGATGTACAAGTTTCATTGTCCAGAGGGAGAAGGTGGAGAGATGATTAGAGGGAAGGATAAGAAGGGGGGAAGAAGGAAGGGGAATTCCAGTGGCCAGAAAATTTCCGATGCATGCTTTGTCCTCTGTCAGAGTCTGCCTTTATCACATTTCCAGGAGCTGACTGTAGGAAAGAAAAAACAATCCCAAGACAATCAGACTGGAATCAAATGGGCCTGATGACAAGAAACCCAATGCCACAGAGGTCCATTTCCATCCCTCCTTATTGGGACCATACTAAAAGGTTCTGGAGTCTTAACACAAGCAGGCTTCCAAAAGGCTGACAGCAAGTTTCTCTGTCAAATGAGACTGTGACCGTGGCCCAGGCTGTGCCAGTGTCCAGAGGGCTAGTGCTGTGGATTCATTCACACACGTGCTTCTTGACACTGACGTGTGGTCCAGGCCTGCTGTAACACTGGAGTTCCAGGTGCCAGCAAACCAAGAGAAAATCTAAATCAAATAATTCCATGCAGTGATTAGTGCTGTAAGAAGGTCCTGTAATTAGAGTGGCTTTGCAGGTGAGCAGAGGGGCCAGAGAGGAAGTGTGGGGAGAAATGCTAGCTGGGCTGCTCCAGGGGCCCTCTGAAGAGGGGACACTGCAGCAGAGCTCTGAATGGAGTGCTGTCTGTGCAGCCTCCGATGGGCGTGAAGGCCTGATGGGCTTCAGTGGTGAGGGGCTGATGGGGAGCAGGAGGAGACTGGCAAGAGGCTTTTCCTTAGGTGCTAAGGCTGGCATTGAAGCAAGGCCTCTGGGGCCTGGACAGAGAACACAGCCTCAGATGAGCTCAGGGCTAGTAGAAGTACAGGAAAGAGAACATGGACAGAGTTGTGTCGCATGGATTACATCACCTTAACCCAAGGTTTACCAACCCTGTCTCCATCCACACCCATCAAGACTGTGGGACCAGGGATATGGATGTCCACCTGTGGGCTCAGACTGCCTCCTAGAACCAGACGTGAACTGGTCCCGAGTGAGGCCCTCCATAGAGATCAAGGGGAGGTGAGGTCAGAGACACGTATGCTTCAGTTTCTAGCTTTCAGCTCATATGCTTGTGCAAGTCTGGGGCATGTGGGAGGAAGAGTTAGAAGCCATGGGTTCAAATCTCACCTGTCTCACTTACTAAGTGAACAACCAAATGAGTAATTCCTCCTAGCTGGTCCATTTGTAAAGTCTGGATAAGAGAAGTAACACCAAGATCGCAAGTGGTTCTGAATATCAACAAAGGGAGGCGATGCAAACGACGATGAGTGGTCAACAGCAAAGCGTTATGCAAAAATGTGAATCATTAATTACACTCATGTTCACAGAAGACAGGAACTCTTGGAAGAAATGCATCTAAATTAATTTAGTTACTTCCTGTAGGTGTGGACAAGACAAGGAAAATAATTGTCTTCTGATTCATCTTATTACAGAAGAGCTGGAATATTTCTTCTTGATTCTGCAAAGGACGCTTTCCCAAGGGAGCTGCACTCCCTGTGAGTCCACATGGGCCTCTGTCACACTGTATAGGGCTTTGCAATGGCAGGAAAGTGGCCCTATGGTTTTCCCTCAAAAGGAGTTGTACGGAACACGCTCAGTGTCTGCCATGCTTTCTGTGTGAGAAAGTGGTTCTTTCTTGTGATAACTCCGCTCCACAGGTCTACCCTCCACTCTCTCTGTGGGACACCACCTAGACTCCCTTTCCCAATGCCTTGCTCACTCCTGGTTCCAAGTCTTCCACTGTCTGTTATGAGCTGAATGGTGCTTCTGATCCCCCATTCATGTGCTGAAGTTCTAATCCTCAGCACCTCAGAATGTGGCTGTATTTGGAGATAGGGCCTTTGAAGAGGTAAGTTAGTTAAAATGAGGTCACATGGGTGGGCCCTAATTCGATAGGACTGGAGACCTTATTGGACACAGACACACACGGAGGACTGCATGAGGACACGGGAAGGAGATGGCCATCTGCAGGCCAAGAATGGAGGCCTCTGGGGAAACCAACCCTGCCAACGCCTTGATCTCGGACCTCAGCCTCCAGAACTGACAACTACTTTTCTCAGCCCACTGCGTGGGCTGTGGTGCTGTTACAGCAGCCCCAGCAGGCGAATGCACCACGCTGTCTCTCCTGTGGCCTGCGACGTGGTACCACGACGCGGTAGTCTCAGAGAGAGGAGACAAGGGGAACGCACTTGTTGGTAAAAGCCAGTGTGAGTCCTGCTGAAACCCTTCCTGACAGCCCAGTGTGGCTCTAGATACGTTACTGAACTTCACAGTAGAGAGTGAGCCTGTCATGGCTCAGTAGTGCCCCACGAATAAATATGTCTGCCTCCTAAGCCCTGGGACCCGTGACCTCATCTGGAAGTAGGGTCTTTGCAGGTGTAATTAAGTTTAGCATCTTGGAACAAGAAGATTTTAGATTTATGGTGGCTTCTGGGGTATCCTTATGAGAGAAAAGGGAGTGGGTAAGAAATCAGCGCAGAGAAAGAAGGCCACGTGGAGACAGAGATGGAGACTGGAGTGAGGTGACCACAAGCCAGGCGTGCTCAAGGACGGCCAAGGATGCCAGAAGCCACCAGAAGCAGGAGCAGACTCCCTCGGAGCCACCAGAAGGGACAGCCTGCCACACCTTGGCTTTGGACTTCTGTCCTGCATGACTGGCAGAGAGTACACTGGGGTTGCTTTAAGTCATCTAGTTTGTGGTGATTTCTTATGGCAGCCCCAGAAAACATGCAGACCTCACTCTTTATGTGGCTGTCCCAGAGCCTGCTGCCCTGGATGGGAGGCTGTGGTGTGAAGCTCAAGCTCTTGGCTCTGGAGCCAGACCCAGGCCCTGATCCTGCCCCCTGGCCCAGCTCTGAGACCTCTGAACCTTGTCCTGTCTGTTTCCAGTTTAATAGCACCTGCCTCACAGGTTTCTATGAGGGCTGGATGGCACGTGGAAAGTACTAAATAGGCGGCAGTTAGTACTATTGGCTTGTTACCATGAGACTGCTAGCTCCAAGCTATTTCTATGATATTTGTGGCAATAGGAAGAGGAAACTCTTTATTTCATTTTGTTGCCCTGGATCTTTATCAATGACAGGTAGGCATCTAAGCAGGACGATCATTCTCGATAAGGCATTTCATTTTTCACTTTGCTACACCATTAAGAATATGTCCATGAAATTGCTTTTACATGCACTTGAATTTTAAAACCTGTTTCTTGGCTGTGTGCGGTGGCTCATGCCTATAATCCCAGCACTTTGGGAGGCTGAGGTAGGGGAATCACTTGAGGTTAGGAGTTCAAGACCAGCCTGGCCAACATGGTGAAACCTAGTCTCTATGAAAATACAAAAATTAGCTGGGCGTGGTGGTGCGTGCCTGTAATCCCAGCTACTTGGGAGGCTGAGGTGGGAGAATCACTTGAACCTGGGAGGCGGAGGTTACAGTGAGCTGAGATCATGCCATAGCACTCTAGCCTGAGTGACAGAGTGAGATTTTAATTTTCTGGGGAATCATAATATTCTAGCTTCATATTTTTATGAACTCACAAGACAGGAAAAGATGATGAACTGATTAGGGAGTTTTGTGTGGAAAAATGAAGGGATTCATTACAATTGGAGATGAAAAGATCAATTAGGTCATTTTGTCCAGGGTGAGAGGATTGCTCCTGGGTGTTTGTGAACATTTGTCTGGTTCCATCGTAAGTGACTCAGCTAATGAGCTTTCCACAACCTGATGTTGGAAAAAGTGTCCAGAAACCTAAAAGGTTTCCCTATTAGGAAAAACTTTTCTCATTCCGATCAATTTTCTTGTGGCTCTGTGTCATTAGGTGAGAATCTCTCTTTAGGCTGCCATGATGGTTAGATCTTCCCGTAGGAGAGTCTAAAGAATTGTAATTTGTGTTTCACAGATGTTGCCTTGTCATAACTTCCAAATTGTTTTCCCAGATGCCTCAACTCCTTTTGATTTGCTAATTGCCTCTCACTTCCAGAAGGCTTAGGGCTAGATTCAGAAGTTCAGTGATCTTATCTGTAGTTCACAGCCTGGTGCAGTGTCTAAATCTGAATAAGGATGTTATCATTACTGGAATAATCCAGTGATGAGGGGTCTAGTGATTAAAGATCTTGTAGTCAAAGTCTATTTGGCATCTCATAAGCTTCATGACCTTGAGGAGGTTACATGACCTTGAGGAACTTACATAACCTTGAGGAGGTTACATGACCTCTCCAAGCCTCACTTTCCTCATCTGTAAACTAGAAATAATCATTAAGTTAAGAGTTCCCCTTAAGCTGTTACTAGGATAAACATATGACACACTTAGTACGGGCCTGACCTAGTAAAACCATGAATGTTAGATACCATCGTTGTTGAAAACAGAATTCAGAATCTTTAGAGGCCATGGAGAAATTTACAATAGATTTTCTTGGAGTTGGGGTGGCAGCCACGAGAAGAAGTTGACTGACAGCATTGGCCATCCAGCTTGCCTCTCTCTTTTTCCAATTCCTTTTTTTCTGGTATGCAGAGTAGGTTCCTTCTTCTGAAGTAGCCACTAGTCCAGGCCAGCCCAGAGGATCTCAGCCCAGACTGGCATCTCTTTATCTGGGGTCCTCTTACCAACACCTAGGAGCATGTGGCTTTCTCCGCATCGTCTCAGTGGTTTTTCCCCTCTGTGGCTTTTGGATCAGTCACATGCTCAGGCTGCCCCCAGAGGGCAAATCCATGCAGTTTGCAGTTTGTTCCACATGCTTTGAGGACCAGAGTCGGCCAGTTGTCCTCTGTGCAGGGAAGGCCGCGGTTGCCCTTCCCTTCCGCTTTCGTGGTCCTTGCATCACTGAGCTGAGGGAAGTTTTCTTTCTCTGCTCTCCTCGCTGATACCCTCTGCTATTAGGCAGACGTCGGTGCTTTGTAAATCTTGATGGCAAAGCCCCTTGTTAACCCATGCTCTCATGTTAGGACTCCAGGTTGGGTCCAAAAGGGGGTGGGGCAACATCCTGGGGCACTCAGGGAGTTCTTGTCTCCAGTTCCAGTCCTGTCCTCAAATGAACATGTGCTCTTTCCTGCTCTCTGCAATGTAGAGAAGGGCAAGGACCCACCTTGACCCTAGCAGCTAAGTGTTTTTAGACTTGGGGCTGGGGCCAGCCTCAGCACGTGCAGCCCTTGTTCTTTAATGGGAGGCTCCTTGGTCCTTCTTGCACAGGAACCTCAGCTGGCCTCCCTTCCGCAGCCCAGCCATGCTTGGATAAGTACATGTTTGTAGGAGAGTCACTATTTCTGGGCCCATCAGCTCTACTGCTTTCACCTTGCGAGGGAAAGCCGGCTCTAAGCCTGTCTCATTCAGCGCACCTGTGTCAGGAGAGTTGGCCTCCATTTATTGCAATAGATTTTTAGATATTTCCTGGTTGCAGTGCAAATTCGATAGCCAAGAGATATATGAATCCAGATGTAGCCAGCTCACCCTCCGACACCCCCTCATTAAGAACACCATAACCCCAGGTTCTTCCTGTGCCAGGCTGCTAGCTGCAAATCATGATTACATTCTTGGTGTTGCATTGGATCCTGATTTAGTCATTACTGAGTAAACTCAGTCTTACCTCATTATTGCACTGTCTTTGGCTAAATCTTGATCATAGCCCTTGTAATATGCCAGCCTGGTTTTGGTTCCATTATGGTCTTCTAGTCTTCCCCTACTATTAATGTGTATTCTTGCAAGAGGAGTCATGGTAACTAACACCTTGGTTCCCTAACCTGGCCAGAGTCCAGTTCCTAATGGAATACTTAGGGTTGAAAATATATTAGGAATATGCTTTTGTATTAGAAAAAAAATGAATGTTCCTTTCTCACCGTAATCTTCAAAGGCACAGATATTCATCTATGAAGGAACAAAGCACTCGGAGCAGTCTCTAAAATCGAAGGTGTTTCTAACATAGAAGCGCCTGTCTCCATCTGTCATATGGGAGGGCAGCTCTTGATATGAGCACCCCAAATGTGCCTGGGTCAGAGCAGGATTTCCCTTCAATGGTGAAGGCAGAGGAGCTGATGGGCCAGGCCCAGTGTCTGGTGAGGCCTAGCTTTCTGGTTCATACATGGTGTCTTCTCTCTGTGTCCTTACATGGTAGAAGGGGCAAGGCCACTCTCTCAGGCCTCTTTCATAAGGACACTGCAATAGTCCCTCCTTATCCTTGGGGTTATGTTCCAAGACCCCCAGTGGATGCCTGAAACCTCAGGTAATACCAAACCCTATGCATAAACCTTCTGTAGATAGCAACCTGTCCCAGCGGGCTGGGAGCTGCAGGTGGTGCCCAAGTGGGTCTTGAAGACAATACAGGGTAGTGCAGGGGAAGGTGCTTTGGGGTTTCACCTCCTGTACTCCCTTTTTATCAGGGCAGGTTAGCTCTTACCTAATACACACACACACACACACACACACACCCCTCTCTCTATATATGTATAACTTAAAGAAAGTTTGAGTACCACATTTGATTCTATGAACTCTGTGGAGTCCTGACTGCCCCATGCAAGAGCAGTGCCCCTGGGGATGAATCCCGTGTACACATCCCTTATTTGGAGACTTAACAAATAATAGTTCTCATACTATGTCTTAAATGCAAATAGGCACTATTGTGATTGATAAATACAAATTCAGCGAACATTTACTGAGTTAATAATGGCTTTTTGTTATTATTGTCATCATAGACATCTTCAATCAGTGTACCCTAGAGGTAGAACTCCCACCGTGGAAAGGGCACGAGCATATTTGTTGTTTACGTGGAATCTTCAAGCTTGAAAAGATTAGGAATTCCTGCGTTATCTTATTTGACTCTCACACCATTCAGGCGAGCGGATCGTTGTTCCACAGAACAGTCTTTTGTTCAGTTCCTTCTGCTCCACTGTTTTGACTGAAAAAATCCTTATGAGCTGTGTTACTGGCTGCCCTTACACAGGATGGGTCACTTCTGCCAGTCTGCAAGGTGACTCGATTTGGTGAGCAGTAATTCCCTGTACCCCGTCCCTGAAGGCTCTTGACCAAGCCTCTCTTCCATCTGACTGAGGCACTTAAAGAACAGATCTAAAATAAGACAGAAGACGGCCCCTGGCAAGCTTTCCCTCCCACCCTTGCTCACCATTCTGGGCCTCCCGAGGAGAAGTGGAAGGGCGTTTCCATGGCCCACACCCTCGTGGAGAATTAGATCGCTTTCCTTCCCCTCCCTTGGCCTTGGAGTCAGCTGGAATGTGGGCGGGAGGTTCAGACGGTTAATGCACACTCCGCCAAGGCCACCTCTCTGGCTGCAGAGCCTCACGCGGGCAGGCAGCTTGCTTTCCTTGGAGTAATTAGAGACATGAACCCACTTCCCTGGGCTGTTCTTGAGTTCACTTACAGTGAATCGATCCATACACATGACCTTCCCAGTCACATACACATTCAGACCTTCAGAGCCAGTTTTCATTCTAAATTTACTTTTATTTCTACAATATGATGAACAGGAACTTCCTGGACGTCTTTTCTTGCCTTGTTCTTTGGTGTCTTGGAGACTCTATGAGACGAACTGGTACTTGATCGGAGATTTAGCTGCGCTGAATCCTCAGTTCTGTCTAACAATGTCCTGGTAAGCAGAAACACTGTAAAATGCCACATCGGTTACCTTGTATTTTTCTAGAAGAAGGTGGAGGGGCAAGATATGTAGAGTAAGAAAAGATATTGTAAGCACCTTCTGTGTGTCCTTAAGTATAAACTGAAGGAGGTGGTGGCTGAGGTACTTGACTTTAGCAAATTGGTGGAAACATATTCCCAAATTTCCTTCGGTCAATTGTTTTTCTCTTTTTCCGTAAAGTAGGGCACTGTCTTAGTCTGTTCTGGCTGCTATAACAAAATGCCATAAAATGGATGCCTTATAAATAACAGAAACTTATTTCTCACAGTTCTAGAGGCTGAGAAATTCAAGATTAAGGTTCAGGCAGATCAAGTGTCTGGTGAGGCCTGGCTTTCTGGTTCACAGATGGTGCCCTGTGTCCTCCCATGGTGGAAGGGGCAAGGCCACTCTCTCAGGCCTCTTTCATAAGGGCACTGCAGTAGCACCTCCTTATCCATGGGGGTTACGTCCAAGACCTCCAGTGGATGCCTGAAACCTCAGATAGTACCAAACCCTATACACACTGTTTTTTCCTATTTACATATGTCTATGATAAAGCTATTTATAAGTTAGACACAGCTAAAGATTAACAATAATAATAAAATATAACAACGTAATTGTTATAACAAAAGTTATGTGAATGTGGTCTCTCTCTCTCTCTCAAAATGTCTTACTGTGCTGTACTCACCTTTCTCCTGGAGATGATGTGAGGTGATAGAATGACTATGTTATGAGAGAAAGTGAGGCCTTGAGATGCAGCGTTAGGCTACTGTTGACGTCCTGTATCCCTGAGTCTGTAACTATTGCTTACTTGTAGTAAATGGCTCGATGCTGCTCATTTCAGGGATCCCTTGCTGAAGTCTTTGTGTAGCCTGGATGCTTTCTGGTGCAACACGTTGCCATCAGTTGGAACACATTTCTGTTCATGTCTTCCATCCACACATTGAATGCCTTTTTCATCTTCACTAAGCACTTATCACACGCTTTGGTCACTTTTGCAACTTCTAGTGTGACAGCAAAACCAGGATGAATTTCTTTTTCCTTCTTCACAGTTTCCTGGGCAGAAGAATGGTTCTTACCGTAGAATTTAGCGACCTCAACATATGGAGTTTTAATCTTTCCTTAAGTTGAGAACTTTTACCTTTTCATTTGAAGGAAGCACTTGATGGCTTTGCTTTGGCTTGTCTGAATTGCCGGCATCACTGCTCTTGGGCTTTGGGGCCCTGATTAAGTAAAATAAAGGTGAACTAAACATTAGTACTGCAGTACTGTGACAGTCAGTCTGAGAATGGAGACTACCACCAAGTGAGCCACAGTCTGGGATTGTCTACAGTGCAGACACAGTAGACAGAGGGAGGATTCATGTTGGGAGGGAAGGTGTGAGATTCATCATGCCACTCAGAATGGTGCTCGATTGAAAACTTAGGAATCGTTTATTTCCGCAATTTTTCTTTCAATACTTTTGGACTGTGGTTGACCATGGGTAACTGAAATGCTGGGTAACTGAAACTGCAGATAAGTGGGGACTACTGTAATCCCGTTCATGAGGCTCCAAACTCCTGGCCTAATTACCTCCCAACAACCCCACCTCTTAATACCATCACAGTGGGATCTGGGATTCAACATATGAATTTTGGTGGAACACAAACATTGAGACTGTAGCAGGCATGAGATAGTAAACTCCAATCATAATTCCAGATATTCTTTTATTTCTGATAATTTCTAATGAAACTACCTCTTGCTACAAACACGGATTCATGTCATGTTCCCAGGCAGAATTTTCTATCTTGGTTTTCAAAGAAGTGCAACATGTTCCATGTACATCCCAGGACACTGTAGTTCAACATGTATCATGTGTACGTGATCTCTAAATAGCTCCAGAAAGACATTTTCTCTGTCAATAAATAGTAACAACGTCAAAGTGATTTAGAGCAATTCATTCTAAAGAGTGATGGAACTGAGGCCCAGAATCTGAGTTATCATGTTCATAAATACTCAGTCCTTATGAAGCTGCAAGGAAAATGACTTGGAACCACAGAAACCAAAGGAAGAAGAACGAGTTCTGAATGCAGTGAGAGGAGTTTAAATGGTGATTCCTCCCGAATACTGGAAGAGCCACAGCACAGAACCAACTTCACTGCCTACTGGAGAGAGTATGACTTGTACTCGTGATCAGGATGGGCAAGTGCTTTAGTCAGTTGTTTTTAATAATGGGGGAAAAGCCTATTTCCTTTATTCCAGTCTTATATTTATGTAGAGGACACAAGATTTTCATGGAAAAACATTCTTCCTGGAGAACACAAATGAGAATTGTACCCATGGCTAGTTAAAGAGTTCAAGTGAAGATGGCTTATGCAGGTCTGATGATAATTTCTTTAACGATGAGCAGGACAAGTAGGCCAAAACTCAGAGGTATTGAGAATTTGTTGTTCACTCTTGAAAAGTATAGCAGGTCATTGTGTTTCCAAGAAACCCTGGGAACTAGCAACACTGTACAAATAGGCCACAGGTGAAGGATACCATTTTTTTAAAAAAAGGTCTCCTGGCTGGGCGCGGTGGCTCATGCCTATTATCCTAGCACTTTGGGAGGCCGAGGCGGGTGGATCACGAGGTCAAGAGATCGAGGCCATCCTGGTCAACATGGTGAAACCCCGTCTCTACTGAAAATACAAAAATTAGCTGGGCGTGGTGGCACATGCCTGTAGTCCCAGCTACTTGGGAGGCTGAGGCAAGAGAATTGCTTGAACTCAGGAGGTGGAGGTTGCGATGAGCCGAGATAGCGCCATTGCACTCCAGCCGGGGTAACAAGAGCGAAACTCCATCTCAGAAAAAAAAAAAAAAGGATCTCCTACAGGGAAAAAGAGCATCAGACATGAATAAACAATTTTTTTTTTTAACTCAGTCAGAGAAATGAACAAGAAGCTGTTTTGCTGGACTGGAGCTGTGTGCATTGAACGAAGGCTGCTGCTCTCACTTCAGGGTCCTGGAGTCCCTCAGCAGCACGGATGCAGAGGCGGCATAGCACACAGGGCTGAGGACTTTTAAGGAGATGGGAAGCAGGTGCAGGGCCACACTTAAATCTTGCCAGGGAGAGTCCTTCTCATTGCTCTGTGGTTGGGATTTGTGACCTTTCTTGACCCTCAATGCTGGTCTCCAGTGAACTGAAGGAACATGGTTCTTAGAGGGCCTGGGGCTCCAGGGGGTCCCAGCATGACCATTTCAGGGGGCAGAGTTGGAAAGTCATTGGCACCTGTTGCTGACACATTCAGTCTGCCCCTCTGTGATTCGCTTCTCCTTCTCCACTTTGGGAGCTGAAATGATCACTTCTCCTCTAGTTTCCCTATCAAGATGATTCTCTTTTTTTGAGACAGTCTCGCTTTGTTGCCCAGGCTGGAGTGCAGTGGCATGATCTCAGCTCACTGCAGCCTCTGCCCTTCGGGTTCAAGCAATTCTCCTGCCTCAGCCTCTTGAGTAGCTCTATAGGCATGCGCACCATGCCCGGCTAATTTTTTGTATTTTTAGTAGAGATGGGGTTTTACCAAGTTGGCCAGGATGGTCTCAATCCCCGACCTCGTGGTCCGCTCGCCTCCGCCTCCCAAGGTGCTGGGATTACAGGTGTGAGCCACCTTGCCTGGTCCCCGAGATGATTCTTAAAACAGCCCACAGCCATCATGTAAGCTTGATGCAAATATAAATTAATTCCCAGTACCAGGCATTCAGAACTTCCAGCATGGGGAGGATGTGTGGAAAGGGACAATGCCTTGGAAGTCCTGGAGAGCGAGGTTTATTGCCAAGTAGGTTTCTGAATGAGGCCCGCCTCTCTGAGGAGCCAGGTTTCTCTCCAAGAATCCGTGCCTGACCAAGACCCCTGTGGAGCTTACACCTTCCACAGTGCAGGGTCCAGCCTTGACTCAGGCTGGCTGTGGACTCTCAGATGGTCCTGTTGGGTTCAGGTCTCCAAGGCAGCTCTGAACCTATGAGGATGTGGACAGGGTGTCTGTGCTTTGCCAGCTCAGAATAGCAAGGTATGAGCCCACTCAGCAAGGGTATCAGATCCACAGAAGAGAAACAGAGAGGCCCTCCAGGTGGAGTGGGGGTGATGGTTTTGGCTTCTCTGGTTTCTGCTTCCCCATTCCAACATCTTCGACCCAGTTACCCTTTCCAGGGAAATTTAGAAGAACAAATGGAGCTGCTGCCTACTCACTTCAAAAGAGAAATGTTTCTTTTATCTTCTGAGGTGAGATTAGGAGGCCAGGCACATTTACTTGTGTCTGAATACTTTAAACACATTCTTGGGAAAACATAAACAGGATTTATATGAAATGCTTTAATCGCCCCCCAAAGAGCAATGAACTCTTACGAAAGGACACTAGCCATTCTAGAGTTTGGTGCCATAATATTTGCTGATGACTGTTTCTCACCCTTGACTTGGTCGTAGCCTCAATTCAAGTAATAAATATCTCCGGAACGCCTTTAAATCCAGGGCCCGCACCGCTTTTAAATCCAGGGCCCACACCAAGGGGAATTGAAAAGTGGCGGAATGGTCGAGGACTGCAAAGAGCTCGGGATCTCACATTTTAATAAGCAAACTGCCATTTTAAATTCGTCATCTGACTTCTTATCCTGAGTCTAAAATGATTCTCAGCAACTTCAGCCTCCTAAGATGACTGCTATCCCCATGCTCATAAAAAGAGAAGTGTGTATGGAGTTTTGGCAGGTTGGGTCATCCGTCAGCCTCAGGGCTGGGAGGGGGACTCTGGTTCCACCCAGAGGTCTTCTCTGTAAGGCATTCTGCCTGCCAGTCCTTTGGAAAAGAAAATGAGCCCTTAACACATCCATTTGGTAAGTCTGAACTTTCCTGGCCTCATAGGATTTAATAGGAGAGCGACTTTCAATGTCATCTGCTCCGATTGGCTTGTGGTGAGGATAAGGAAACTGGGAATTAGGTAGGTCCCAGGCACGCGCACACTCTTCCAGCAGTGTGGGTAAGTGCAGGCTTTGGGAAGAGCAGGATATGTTTGCATCGTAAACCCAACATCAGACGTTGTGATTAGAAATTGCACTTTCTGTATCATCTCAAGGGCCAGAGGAAGGTCACTAGTTTACAGAGTTTGTGGTAGGAGGAAAGATACCACACACACACACGCACACACCCACCGCCACCCCCACACACTTGCACATGTAAATGTGTGCACATCCTTTTATTTTTACAAAGAAAAGGGAAATTGGGAAAAGGAGTGTCATCTCCAACTCTTATAACCTGAGAAGGGAAGGCAGGTACTATAATACAATGACTTAAAGTATCTGAAATATTTTGTTTTCTTAAAATCTCTTAAATTCTTAAAGTGGAGATCAATTTAAAAGTCCGGTGGGACAGAAGACGAAATGACTTAAATATCGACTTCTCTTTCCTATGAGTTAATGTCTCTGTTGTCCATGTTCTATTATGTCTTTGAAAATAATAACTTTGGTGGTTTACTTTTGTTTTATTTATTTATCAACTTATTTTTGGCTGCGCCTGCCTGGCCATCCACAGAGGGCACTCAGGATGGACATGTCTGGAGGAGCTGCGGGGAGAGCACTGTTTGCTTTCTGCATTTGAATGAACATCTGCCAGAAACCCACAGTCCCGAGTCATATATTTGTTTTTAGAGTGTGGTCATTATTTTTCTGACAATGTGGTCCACGTCAGCCCAGAGGCTTTGGCTCCCTGCATCCTTAAAGAGGGATCCAGAGTGCCCCAATAGCATCTCTTCTGTTCAGCATGGGCCTCTGAGGTGCCCCTGGTTTCCAGTGATGAAAAGAAAGCCAGGGGGCCCTACCTCACAGAGACACAGTTCTTTGGGCTTTGTCCTCAGGGCTAAAATATAAATCACAACATGTCATGTAATGTAACTGGACAAGTCTTGGAAAGGTGACCGTGGGGTGCTGGTGTGGCCGAGCCCCTACTGAGAGGGAGGGCTTATCTGCCTTAGTACTGGCCTCTCTCTCACTTCAAATGGGAGTTAAAAGCAACGCTCTAAGTGGATTAGACCTCCAGATTAACTTGAGTATCCTGTGTTGAAAGGCCTGGATTTTACTCTCTCCCGAGACCTTAAGGATTTACTAAGGACCTGTATTTCCAAAACGTCTACAGCAGCTGCCAGGCAGGCAATCCTATTGCTGAGAGATGGGGAGGGGGAGTAGAAGCCCCTCCTCTCCCTCTGATTTGGCCCCCTTGCTTTGCTCTGTTGCAGAGCCGTTGCTGCTCCTGACCCCTCCTTCCATCCAGATAATCAGGGAGGCAGAGCGCTAGCACCTCACTGCACAAGGGCTAGAGCCCGGCCTTCTCCTTTGAAGGCTGGTGCGCTTTCTAGACAATGACTGGGTAGGTCAAATACTGAAGAAAGTCTTACCGGTCCTGGATGCCGGGATGTCAGAGGGCTTATGTATACGGCACCTTTGACATAACGAACTTTATCTTAGAAAAGACTCCATTTCATTTTGTATAGGGCATTTTGCCAGCAAGGATAAGATGTTTTGTTTAATAAGTAAAAAATGAAGACTGCATCCAACCACATAAGGACACACAGCAAGCACACTTTTCCTCCATCAGTCTTTACTAGAGGACTCTGTGTCCATACATGCCAGGCCTTCAGTGGCTTGAAGCGGCCGTCCTAACTGGCGCCATCTTGCAGTCACCCATGATGGGAGCTGGGGCATCTGCCTCTGAAGGCACTGCCACCTCAGAGACTCTTTCTTGCCAGACCGATGGACCACCAGGCCCAGACCAGGACTCCTGTGGTCTTCTTCACTCCCCCGGGACTGCTTCCTTGACTCCTTCTCCTATTTCTTTTTCCTCTTGATGTTAAATGTTACTTTATTGTGGAATGTTGAACCTGTAATATTTATATATTGATTATGTATACTACGATGTGTGGTTTGTAGTGTCAACTGACCTGCAGAGTGGCTTGAGCCTGCGTGCCCACGGCTCTGACTCCTGAGTGAGCAGGACGTACTATGGAGAATGCCTCCTTGGGAACTCCATGTAGCTCATGGCTTTCGTGAATAAAATAGCACCAGTCAAAGCCTGGCATTGTGGAGACACAAACATGCATGGACCTGGTTATTTCTAACCTTGCATTGCTCATCACAACTTGTCTTTAGGAAACTTCTAGGGCTCCTAAAGTCTCCTGGTAAAAAGGTTAGAGGAATTTATTTGACTTTAGGGTCATAACAGAATGTGGCATTGTATGAGGTTCCATAACTCATGACTGCCCTGATCACACCAGTCTTCATGAGTAGAATGAAGCAAGTAGGGGAAGGTTGCATCCAGGGCCTCTTCAAGTGAGACTATCTTTTTTTTTCTCCGAGTGAGACGGAGTCTTGCTCTGTCGCCTAGGCTGGAGTGCAATGACACTACCTCTGCTCACTGCAACCTTTGCCTCCTGGGCTGAATCAGTTCTCCTGCCTCAGCCTCCAGACTAGCTGGGATTAGAGGCACCCACCACCATGCCGGGCTAATTTTTGTATTTTTAGTAGAGACGGGGTTTCACCATGTTGGCCAGGCTGGTTTTGAACTCCTGACCTCAAATGATCTGCCGGTGTCAGTCTCCCAAAGCGCTGGGATTACAGGTGTGAGCCACTGCACCCGGCCTTGAGTTAAGATTTTCTAGGCTTCTGTAGGTTCTTTCTGTCATGGCAAAAACCCGAAGAGGCAGGAAACGGACTTTGCTGCTTTCAGATGTGAAAGGCACAGGTGCGGCTCACCAAGACTGAAGCTACTTGCTGGACATCCTGAGGGAAGAAGAGGCTTCTATTGATTGCATTTTCCCCACAATTCCTACTGAAGGGGCAAAGAATGGACATGGCAATCACACTCATCAAGCTTCTACTGTGATTTAGGTGTTATAGGGACCTTCTCGGTGATTATGTCATGTATCCTCACAGCAACACTGGAAGTAGAGAAAATTGACTCCATTTTACAGATGAGAGGGATCTCAGTTGAGATAATTCAAGGAGTTTGCTGAAGATTACTGCTGATAGGTGACCAAGCAGGATCTGAGCCCTAGAGTGTCAGATTTTACCCAGGACTGACTGACTGTGGTTATGACCTCATTGTGCACTTATCAGACTAAGGATGTTGGATTTTCCACTTCAGCCGTGGAGTCCACATTTGGCTCACAGAAGGCTGACTCCCTCCCCACCTCTGCCTTTGTACATGGTGACCAGCTGTGGCTCTCCCCAGGGAAGAGATGGATTGGAGCCAAAACCTCACATCAAAGAGTCGCAGGGAAGTGTGCACGGCTTCGTCCCGGATCTGGCCTCAATGGCATGCTTTTGGAGCTGTATAAAATTAACCATGGCAAAAGGATTGGGAGAATCCTGTTGTGGAGGACAAAAACTGTTTGCCCAGCTTTGTGCAATCCAATTACAACTGGTGACAGGTAGGTAGGTAGGAAGTGGATGGTGAAAAACATTTCAGAGGTTTCTTTATAGTAAGTTCTTAGGGCTTTTACTGAGAAGTGAAAGAATCTCTGACCAAACAGTAAAAACTACTTAAAATAAAAAAGCAGAGATCAAAGCAGTGTAAATTCTTAGTTGGTTAGCAGGAATGGGAAAAATCTAACCCATTTTTCAAAGAATTAGAATAGTATAAAATACACTTAACAAAATCTACAGAATATAATCACTCAGAAACAAAAACCTACTGAGTAACCTCATTATGCTTTGAGTAACCTCAAAGTCGCATAAGACTGCTGAGAGCTTTTAGTCCAGTGGGAAACAGACATTTGAACAAGCATAGTCCCAAACAATTAGGACTACAGTTGCACTGTGCACCAATTCTATAGGAACAGAGGGGGCGGGAGGGTGGGAGGACTTTGAGGTTGTGATATTTTCACTGAATGCTAAAGAATGGCTGTGACGTCAGCAGGCGCAGAGAAGGAATGAACATTTCAGGCTGAGAGAGCAACCTATGCAAAAAGTGTAAGTAAGAAGGGGCCTGATGTGTTTGGTAACTGGCTTCAGGACCATTGTCCTGGGCATATATGATCATAACTGATCATTTTTTCTGTTGCAAATGTAGAGAACAGAATTCTAATTTATTAGATGACACAACAAATTTTAATATAGGGTATTAGGATGCACAGATTTTGGATTTAAACAGACCTGGGTTAGAATCATGGCTCTGTGACACCATTCATTCATCATTCATTCAAACACATGATATGCCTGGTCCTGCATAGACAAAAATTAGTAAAGACATGGCGTTTGCCCTTCAACATCTGGCAAGTGCAGAAGTGGAGTGATGTGCAGATAGATACGAGGCGGTGGGAGAGGGTGCTTTTATGGAGCCTACGTGAAGGCAGGTGGTGAAGTCAATGACTTAGAGAAAATAGTTCCTGACCTGAGTTGTAAACTTGACTGAGGCTAGGAGGTAAGAGGAAGGTAGGAAGAGAGTGGGAGGGGAGTAATCCAAAGACTGGACAGAGGAATGAAGATGAGGAACAGCCCCCGTGGAGGAGGAACAGCAAGCAAGGCTATGTCCCTGGAGTGCAAGGGGTGAGCGGAAAACAGCAATAAATGGGTCAGGTGAGCAGACGGCCTGTGTAGCATGTGCAGGAGCTCCGGGAAGCAGGTTGATGGTTTTGCTGTGGCTGAATATTGGTATTACCCTAGAGAGTTTTAAAAGACTATTAACGTTCAAGCCCCACTACAAAAGATCCTGAGTTAATTGGACTGGTCATGACTATGTTGTTTGTTTTTTAAGCTCCCTGGGTGACCGAGGCATACTCACAGTTGAGAACCGCTGCTGTGGGAACTTGGAGGCCTAAAGAGTTTGAGAGTTTCTAGTAAAGGCACAGCACAGTCAGCTCTGAAACAGAAGTGACCTTCTGATGGAAGTCTGGAGGAAAGGTGGAGTGGGAGGTAGCAACATAAGAAACACAAGGAACACAGTTAGGAAACCATTGTCCATATTCAAGATGACAAGGGCGTGAATTAGGGCAGCAGTTCCAGGAATAGACAGGCAGGAGGACAGGTTTTTGAGAAATATTCAAGAGGTGAAATCAGGCCAGGCGCGGTGGCTCATGCCTATAATCCTAGCACTTTGGGAGACTGAGGCGGGTGAATCACCTGAGATCAGGCATTCATGACTAGCCTGGCCAACCTGTCTCTACTAAAAATACAAAATTAGCTGGGTTTGGTAGCAGGCACCTGTAATCCCAGCTACGCAGGAGGCTGAGGCAGGAGAATCACTTGAACCCGGGAGGCAGAGGTTGTAGTAAGCCGAGATCGTGCCATTGCACTCTAGTCTGGGCGACAAGAGCAAAACTCTGTCTCAAGAAAAAAAAAAAAAGAAAGAAGAAAGAAAGAAAGAGAGGTAAAATCAGCAAGAGTTGGTTGATGATTTTGCTGAAGAGGATGAGAGAAGATTCAAAGACCATTCCCACGCTTATTGTTTGAATTTCTAGTAGGATGACAAAATAGAAAACACCCAGTTAAATCTGCATTTCAGATAAACAGTATGAGTATACCCCATGTGATGTTTGAAACAAACTGTACAAAATAAAATCATTTCCCCATTTAAATCTGACAATCCTAGCCTCTAAGGTGGAAACATCAACTAAACAGAGAATACAGGAGTAGAGGATGATCTGGTGTTGTGTTGATGATGAATCCAGATTTGGACTTGTTATCTTTGCAATGTGAAGGTGGAGACAACCAGTTGGCAGTTGGGTATTTAAGTCTGAAGTTTGGCAGGGATATCCAGGCTGAAATCATCAGTATATTTTTGTAGCAATTGAAACCATCCAGTGTGGCTGAATTTTCTAAGGCATTAGGCAGAGTGAAAGAGGAGTGGTAGCTCAGGCTAGAATCTGGCCTTCTCGGTGAATTTGAGCAAATCATGTAATTTCCCTAAGCTTTAGTGTGCCATCTGTAAAATGGGGAATAAGGAAACACATGTCATAAACCATCTTAGTCCGTTTTGAGTTACAATAGTGAAATACTTGAGACTGGGTAACTCATGAAGAGAAGTTTGTTTTCCTCACCATTGTAGTGGCTGGAAAGTTCCAGAGCATGACACTGGTATCTGCTCGACCTCTGATAAGGGCCACTGTGCCAAGCAGAAAGCAGGTGGACATGTTCAAAGAGACACACACAAGAGGTTGGGCTTGATTTGTAACAACCCGCTGTTGGGAGCTAATCCGGTCCCGAAGGAGGGAGAACTCACTCACTCCTCTGAGATAGCATTAATCTACTCATGAGGGTGGTGCCCCATGACCCAAACACCTCTAACTAGGCCCCACCTCCCAACACTGCCATATTGGGGGTTAAATTTCAACATGAATTTCTAAGGGGAAACTCAAGTACAGTCATGAATTCCTTGATGATGGGGATGTGTTCTGAGAAATGCATCATTAGTCTATTTCATCACTGTGTGACTATTGTAGAATACACTTACTTACACATACCTAGATGGTGTAACTGACTACCCACCTAGGCTACTTGGTATGGCCCCTTGTCCCTAGCTACAAACCTGCACAGCAGGTTACTATCCTGAATACTGCAGGCAGTGGGAACACAATGGTAAATGTTTGTGTATCTAACCATACCTCAATATAGAAAAGAAACAGTATACATGTGGTATTACTATTTTATGGGACCACTGACATACATGTGATCTGTCATTGACCAAAATGTTGTTGTATGGCACATGACTATATAATACCATGTAAAAGACTCTTGGCACCTTGCCTGGGTTTTACTTTCATTATTAACATCAGCCTTGTCGTTAATATCACTTAAATAGGCCATAGAAACCAGTAAGGAAAAGATAAATCAGTGTATGTAAAAACAAATGTCAAAATATTACCAAAATAATATTCCTATTAAGAAATAAAGACGAAGGACAATAAAAATTAAAACGAAGCCTCCAAATATGCATTATTTATTTTCTGCAGTTCAAATAATAAGAGAAATCAAAAGGGTGAATCCTTTGATGAAATAATGTCAATTTTTACTACACTTCATCTTAGTCAAAAGGCTGAGAAGCGATTCTCAATTTTTACTGATTATATTTTCCAAAAGATGCAGTCCAGGACAGTAATTTGCAATCCCCAAAATCACCCACCAATAATGTCTTTAACAAAGAATTTATTTTCTTTTTCTTTTGCCTTTTAGGAAGCAAATGTTTGAATATTTACGTAAGATTATTTTTCTATAGCAGGAGAAAGAATATTAATTGACCTATAAATATATACAGGTTGGGCGTATCCATGTGCACACACACACACACACACACGCACATATACATCCCCTGACCTCCCTTCAGATTTGTCCAGACATGTTGGCCACACAGTAAGTCACTGTTCTGTGCATACAGGAAGAAGTGGGACCACCAGGGCTTTTCAGTTTTGTACCAAAGATTGGAAATATACGCCCTAATGAAAAGAAAAGAGAAGAAGAAATATTTGGAAAAAAGACGAGAAACTAATTCATCAAAGAAGTCCATCTAGCCCATCTTGCATACAGTAAACAGGTTTAGAAAAATCTATATTGTCATATCTCAAATACATATTTCAAGATTCTATTCGATAAACATTTCCTGTTTGTACTTCAAATGTGTAACATCCCTATCCATTCCATCTGTCAGTCAAATTGCCAACATTTATTAAATAACCTCAGGGTGCCTAAAACAATTATGACAAATAACTGTTAGGGAATGCAGAAGAAACACGACTTAGAGCCAGGCTCTGAGCTTCTAAGTTGAGAGTGGGGATGGGGATGGAAGAAAGAGATTGAGTTTAATTTATGAAAACAGTTTCAAGATCCTTCCATACTAATGCATAGAGAGAAACACAGAAGAAACAGGTAGCAGCGGCTTCCATCATTAGATCATTTGATCATTTATTTAATACCTATAGGCATTAAGACCAACCCTGAGTTTGGCCCTGTGATGAGGAGCACCGGGGCAGACAGGCAGATAACCAGTTTCCTATTATACAATGTGGTAGGGCTCTACTTAATGAAAAGAACAAAGTGCTAAGAGAGAAGACCCTTGGATTAATTCCGCCTGGGTGGGTACCAGAAGGCTTATCCTGAATTTTCCAGTTGGTTGCTCATATAGTCTTGAATTTAGAGGATTTTTTTTTAAAAAAACAAGCCCATCGCCTGATTTGTTATGGTTCAATACTCTTCTGGCAGAGTTAGTCCCGCCTACCCAGGCAGCCCCTACACTTACTTAACGCCTCCGTTATGGTGCGATTCCTTTGTGCCTGTCTGCAGGGCTCCTGGCCAAAGCATGGGTTGCACTTCATTCATCCCTGTCTTCCCAGCACTGAGTAAATGCATACAGTGGCTGTTCCTTACCCATTTTCTGTCTGAAGGGAGGAATGCCAGTGTGGAGCTACTCCAGAAAATAAGAGCCCTCAGGGTGGTCCTTTGAAGTGAGAATTTTTTCTCTCACCCTCTACCGATACCCACAGTGTCTTTTTGCTAAATGAAGGGCAACCTAGATATCCGAAAGTCCTTGGGGCCAGAATGTGTGATAGGATGAGTTGTCTGTTCCACATCTTTGCTGGGCAGGGACGGCTCCGGTAAAAGGAGAAATGAAATAAATTTCAGTGACAAAATGGTGGCTCAGCAGAGAGTAGCAAGCTCAACCAGTGAATTACAATTGCAAGGGGGGCTTCCTATTATTTCAAACTGTCATAAACCATTGATAGGCCCATTAAGAAGACCTTAGCCCAATTGTCTAATTCTCAGTTCATAACCAGGATTCATTAAGAAGCCATCATTATGTCGTAAGCCAAGAGGCCATATTGTAGCTCTTCTGTTCTTATTCTTTTGTCTTTTCCTATCCAGGGCTCTAAACATTCTTCAACAAACAAAATATAATGAAGTAAACAGCATTAAGTAAGGCACATTAAAAGATAAAAAACAAACATGCCAGATTTCCTTTCGTAAATATTGGTTTAGAAAAGTCCAATTTGAAAAATTCTTTGGGAACTATCATCACGTGTAAGCCATCATTTAACTTTGCTTAGCAGAGAAACAAAACACACTTTTGGTTTGATTAATAAAGCAGCATGGAAGAAAATGCTGAAGAGGAAGAAAGGTGATGATACAGACTCAGACCACATTGTACTTTATTTCTTTCTGCATAATGTATCTGTCTTCTTTAATTATTCATCTGATGTAACCGTAACAACTGTGTGTATGGAACCAATACAAGGTTTCCAAATATCTTCAGATCTGCAGTTTATTCTGAAGTCCAGATATCATGATCTTTTCTCTGGGCCTCTTTCTTCATGGAGTCAAACTTGTGTCTGGCACTTTACAGACTTCTAGGCACAATTAAACAATGGATGTCGGAGAGGAAGGGGTTGGAATCTTCCATGTGGGTCTAACCTTCCCAGGCTCACAGATAAAAACAATAGTTTTCATCTTGGGCCAGGCCCTCAACCTCAGTATCTTTTTTCCATCCCATACGTTAGCAATGGGAGACAAAAAGAAAGGGAAAAAGAAAACCTAAAATACTGAGTAGCTTTACCACCAGGGAAAAGGGCGCCATGAGAGAGGAGGGCTCTTCCTGCCATATTTGTAGTGACTGCCCTTCTGCCTGTAATAGGTTGAGTGGTGGTTCCTGCCTCCAGTCTCATCCTTTTTCCACCTGCCTTTCATGTTTCACTGCCAGCATCTCTACAATAAGAACATATCCGTTCTCAGCCCCTGCTTAGCCTCCTGTGGGCCCTCATCAACTCTAGAGCCCAGTCCAGCCACCTTAGTTGGTGACATCACTCCCAACCCAGCATCCAACCCCTCTCCATGCTGGCTCTTCTCCAAGGTGCTGTCCTTTCATATCAAATCCTGCTGCACATTCTGTTCCTCCCTGTTGAAATGGTTTCTCCAACCTCTCTCTCTGATGATAATTTTTTCTAGACCTTGTGTGAGTGTCTCCTGAAGTCTGTCCTTTCATCTCTTCTCCTAACATGTAGCTGGCCCAGACAGCAAAATACAAAACAAAACAAAACCCTTTTCAGGTAGAGCAGTGAGGGGCTATTGCTTATCTGTTGCATGTGGCTAATTTAGGATCTTAGAATTTCAGTTTTCCAGGTCAGACAGGGTCTTCTTTTTCCAGGTATCTATATCAAAATTACCTTGATGGGTTTTGTTATAGGAAGACTTAATTAAGAAAACCAAGACTTTTTAAAATTCATGAATCATTGAAATAAATGAATAAATGAATAAGTTCATAAATTCATGATTAAAGCTAATCAAGAAAAAATACATCACTACCTAGAGACTCATGACAAATCCTCTGAAACATTTTGAAGAAATATGTACATTCAATTTGGATTTGAAAATGCCTATTGCTACAACTATTAAGAACATTTTTAATTAAAAGAGATAACAGGCCAAGCCCAGCACACTGGAAGGCTAAGGCAGGAGGATCACTTGAGCCTAGAGGTTTGAGACCAGCCCGGACAACATAGTAAGACCCTGTTTTTACAAAAACAAAACCTAACTGGGCATGGTGGTGTACACCTGTAGTCCCAGCTACTTGGGAGGCTGAGGTAGGAGGATTGCTTCATCTTGGGAGATTGAAACTGAAGTGAGCTGTGATTGCACCACTGCACTCCAGCTTGGATGACAGTGTGAGACCCTATCTCTAAAAGAAAAAGAAGAAACATTCATTTATATACTCTCTGTATGTATGTGTATATATGTAAGAAATGTATGTGTGTGTGTATATGTGTGTACCTGTCCCTTCTTTTGGAAAATATAAAACCATTATTTTAATGTTAATCTTATGACTTTTTAATTATATATTCACCAAATTAAAGTTTATTAGCTTCCAATTGTGTTCAAATTATTTGTGAAGATCTTGATTAAACAAAATTTATCAGATGGTGAACATGGTTCATATTTATAAAGGCAAAATGCAACTCAATTATAGTGGTTTTTTAATATCCAACTCTTCAGAACTCAACTTTCAAAATCAGGTTTCTATTTTTATTTTTCAATAAAAAGTTTTGAAGATTCTAACTGACCCATGATGTTTAGAATACTATGGAGTATTAATACAGATAAACTCATTGCAATGGATACGAATTCATCAAAGGTTTTTATGGACTGTTTTCATGTCTTCCCAGGAATTCTACAGTAATGGTAGTTTTTTGTTCCTTGCAATGAATAATTCATCTTTCTCAGTTACTGTATCTTTAATATTCATTCAGAAATAATTTAAGATTATGTGGCATTTGTCAAACAAAGGAATATAAAACCAAGAAAGGTACTGATAAAACCAAGAAAGGTAGTGATCTGAGTTAATTATTTTTCTGTTTGCTCTAAAGAAAACAAACTCTAAATTCTTATAGGTATCACTCAGCCCCAAACCACACCCCTCAGAAAACACACAAGAACTCCAAAACCACTTACAAAATACAAAACCAACGTGAAACAATCCTGATGCTTCTGAGGCAAAACTGCTTGATTCTCTGTCTTCCTCTTCCTATTTCTAAGTGTTATCGATAGAGTATGTGACACGTGATTTCTGGCTCAGTATACTACAACAAGGGCATCAGAACCTACAAAAAACCCTCGAGAAACACAAAATGGTGTGGTTGCCCTGTGGAGTTTATTTACCTGGGGTTTGTCATCAGCTCCTGGGGAGCATTGGGAATACACCAGCTTCTTAGAGACAGGGGATAAAAACAGTCTTGTGAAATGTTCTCCTTCTCCTTCTCAAAAAAGTACCTGTGGAAACTTAAAATAATAATTAAAATAATCTCAGAAACCTTGAGCTAAGGCTGGTTTAAGAAAACTGTGGACACTCCTACATGTACACAGAACTTGTAGACATCTTTCTCATCTCCTTCTCAAGAGAAATAGATCCGTGGTTATCAGCACTCATTAATTAAATTAGACATCATCCTATCTTCAGTAGAATCAATTGTCTTCCACAGAATTAAAATCTTTCAAAATCCGAGGTACAATGAAACCATTTTTAATGGCTGTACATAAATATCTAAATGATTTTTGTATTAATTTAGTGTAGCTCTCTTGCTTTATAAGTCTCCTGTGTCAGTGTCACTAGGCATGTTTTAAAGCTCTAAAATATTTTCCTATAATTTGCATTTATACTATAAATAAAAATAAATTTAATTTTTTGAAATAGAATGTATCTTATAACCATTTTCATCAAACAAATGTTACAGCTGGATTCTAAATCAATTAAAAATACCTATATAGAAGATGTATTATAAGCCTCCATGAGACGTTTTGAGACTATTCAAGGTTTGAAGTGTGACCCTGATAAAAGATGTTCTGTTGAAGTCATGTGAGGTCTCAGAAATTGACCAGCAAAAATCCTTTATAAGAAGGGAGGCTGAGATGCTGTTGACTTTGAGAGTTTATTTTCACATCAGCAGAAAAAAACTCAGAAGGTCATGTTAGCAAATGAAGAAAAGGAAACCCAATGTCATGGCCTATGAGAGAGGACCCCCAAGAAGTCTTGAGCTGGGAATGAAATGGGGGACCTGGGTTTTGTTGTACTTCTGACTCTTACTAGTGTGTGACCCTGGCAAGTCAGCCAGGGCAGGCCTCAGCCCTATCGCCTCTAGGGTGTGACCTGAGAGTTCTCTGGACTTTCTGTGCTTTCATGTTCTGGTCTGTGACATGGGTACAGGAGTGCTACCAACTTTCTAATTGTGATGCTCAATTAATGCATTTCAGGAAGAACCTTCAGCAGAGTGCTTGACATAGAGCAAGTAAGCAACATGAGCAAAGAATAACTTCCCAGGTCAAAGACGCCTCTTGGCTTTACACCTCTGACCTGGGCTTCCAGGCCTCCTGTTGGTTCGAGCTTCATCTGTGTTAGGACGGCCAGGGAAGTCACCACTTGGCTTTACAGGTGCAGAATACAGGGGTAAGGTGATATTTACATGGGTTACAGGGTTTTTTAAACAGAGGATGGATGGGATGGTATTTGTGTTTTAGGGAGTTCATGAAGGTATATGTGGAGGTGACTCTGTGTAGGGAGATTCTGGGGAGGCAAGACCTGTGAGGCTGCAACTCCAGATGTGGAGGAGAGGGTGGGTACAGATGAGACAGTGTTTTAAATTGGATTTTAATTAGAAACAGGGAAGGAGGGAGAGGAAAGGGGCTCCCTCTCCAGTTCGTGCTCTCACTGTCACTAGAAGTGTTTGTCATGTCCCTGTTTACAAAGCCTTCAGTGGCTCCCTGCTGCCCACAAGATAAACAGCAAGCATCTTAGCATGGCAGGATCCAGGTGCAGGAGACCTTTGAGCCAACCGCTGCCCCAGCCTCTATGGACATCGTCTCAGTCACATTGGATCGTTCCCTCCTCTCTGAGCTCTGCCCAGGCTGCTTCCTCTCCCAACGTATCTCTGATGCCTGTTTCCTTCTTGTCACCTGGTAGAATCCTCATCAGTGTACATAATGCAGCTCACACCTCACCTTCTGATGTGTCCCCACCCTCGTCTCCTCACTAGGTCAGAATGAATGGATTTGTTCTGCCGATGCTTTGTTCATACAGATGGTTGAGCCACATTAGAGGTAGTGAGATAGGTGACTTTCTTGTATCAGATTATGAGGTCTTTAAGAACAAAGGGATGATCGTATTCATCTATGCTTCTTCCCACAGAGCCAGAGCTTGAGGAGTTAGTGGAAAGGAAGGAATGGTAGTCTGGCCCTAAAGGACAGGCCTCATGTTGAGCAGGGTGTACGATGGGTGTCCCATTTCCTTAATGGACTGGGCAGTGGTGGAGGTGGAGGGGCCAGGCTGAGATGGTGTGAAGGAAAGTGTGAGGGTAGAGCAGATACAGCAAAGTCTAGGGGTCTTAGGATTCTGATGTTCAGCTATATCCAGGGATGAGGGTAACTTGCAGGCAGGAAAGACAAGAAAGAAGAACTTGCAAAGGCTGTTACTGTGGAATATGTCTTGAGCCCTTGGAGGGCCCTAAAGGTGAAAAAGATGCTCCAGGGGAGTCCGGGAAGGATGGGACTGATTTCCTCTCTAAGATGGAACCTCCTTGTAGGCATCCCTGGCATTCAGTAACCCACTGGGCATTTCCCATCTGGTTTGTACTGTAGAAGTGGCTTCTACAGAAAACATCAAACGTAATCTTTTTAAAGGGAAACATTTACGTTTTAATTGTGTATTTGTCTCTTTGATATTTGACTAAAGTGGGTTACAAGATATCTATATCTACATTTATATTTATGTCTATACCTATATTTATCTATATCTCTATAAATATCTACTAGAAATCATGTGGCAATAACCATTTTCTCTTAAATTTTATTGCACATCAGATCAGGATGGCTTTGAGCTTATAGTCCCCAAAGGCTTAAACTGTGTATTACTGTTGGAAACCAGCAATAGTAATTATATTCAAAAGGGTAACCTTTTATTTTCTTTTGGGTGGATTAATAGGATGACCCAAAAGATTAAGTTAGAGAACATTTCATTCATTTTTCTCTCTTTTCAGAACCCATGGCGGCACGTTGCTGGAGCTGTAAGCTCACATTATGTTTCAAAACAGGCTGGTGACCCAGACCTTTCACTGACTGAGAACAAGGCCCAAGCAAATCACAGCTGGCCAGTTACCCTGTGTGTGATGTATCAGCCCAGATTCTGAAGCTTGTCTTAGGCTCCGGACAATTGCCAGCAGTGTTTACTGCTATTTTGAAACATCAGCTGGCACTCAGGAACCTCACATGCTATTTTCTCTTTGTTGTAGGAAAACATTTTTTCCCTCTAGGGGTGACTTGTCATGTGTCAGAACTCTGCTCCAGTTTGTCTGGCTGAGAAATTTGGGCAGAGAAATGGGAAATGAGAGGGAGGAAAGAAGGCAGAATGGCAGATGGGGTAGAAGGAAGAGATGCCTGTCGATCCATAGTTCTGCCTATGTAGACCCCTGTACAGTTTACATATGGTTTCTTCATCCCCTCCAAAGCTCATGTTGACATTTGATCCCCAGCGTGGTGACGCTGAGTGGGGTATAGTGGGAGATGTTTGGGTCATGAGGATGGATCCCTCATGAATAGAGTAATGCCCTCCTTTGGGGAGTGAGTTCTCACTCCTGTGGGACTGGATTAGTTAATGTGAGAGTGGGTTGTACTTTCTCATGTTTGCTGTCTTGGCAGGCAGCCTGTTCCTCTTCTGTCTCCTACCATGAGTTGAAGCAGCATGGGGTCCCAATAGATGGGCTGCCTGATCTTGGACTTCCCAGCCTCCAGAATCATGAGTCAAATAAACACTTTTCTTTATAAATGACCCAGTCTCAGACATTCTGTTCAGCAACACAAAATGAACTAAGACAACCCTTCTTTATTACTATCTTAATAAGCCAGGCTCTGTGCCTTCCATTTCCAATCTCAGTATTAAAGGAAAAGAAGAGCAGGTACCTTTGGAGGAACCACATCTGGGTCCTGACTCAAAGGGTATCTTGCTGCTATTTTGTTGCTGGGTCAGGTTGGGGTGGTAGTAGTGGAACCACAGTCCTGGCCTTCTTGCTCCAGGCATTTGACGCCTCAGGTGGTGGGTCTGTGTGGATGCTGTCCTGTGCTGTCACCACACCTGGTTGCTCCCCCTCTGGCATTGTGCTGGCATGTCAACCTCTCAGCCTTGCTTGCAGTGTTCTCTTTACCTGGAATGTCCTGGTTAACCCTTGATTTGTTGAAATTTGAACATCCTTTGAAGTCAATCTACAATGTCACCTCCCTATGGATTTTTCACCCAAATGCCATAAGAATTAATCTCTCCTTCATCTGTGTTTAAAGACCATTTCCTGTATATCACTTTTTATCACAGGGAATCACGGCAGGGAATTCCACATGAACTTGTTTATTCTCATATCATAAGCCCTTCTTGGATGGAGATCATGGCATGTTTTCATTTCAATCTTCAGCACCAAGCATGCTGCCTGGGGCACAGGATTTGTGGAATGAATTGATGTTCAAGTTAGTCATTCTTCCTTACTCCAAAATAGTCTGCCGTTTTCTTGATTAGTCAGTTGTGAGCAGAAGTAATGTTGTACACTACATGTTGATAAAAACAACAAAGGACTTATAATTATCCCATTGTGTTGGTTGAATCTGACATTTTCTCCACTTGCTCGCCATTTCTCCCAAGCTAAGAATTTCAAGAAAGGCCGCAGAGCTGAACAACTTGTACAAAGGTTTGCTTTAGACATATTCTACAGCAACATGCTCACCTTAACAGGCTGAGAGAGGAGGGAGGCTCCTATTCCATCAGGCAGATAAGACCGCTATGCCTCTGTCCCCACTTGGTAATTACAACTAAGCATTGGGCCAGATACAAAACAATGATTTGAAGATTTTGAGAAGTGAACAAGAATAGGCAGATTGCAGAGTGGAGTCAAAACTTGGAGAAATGACCTCACACAACAGTGGGTCCCAGTCATGGAGTCCTAAATCTTTAATGGAAACTCCATTCTTCTTGCTAGAGGAACTAGAAAAGGGAGCCCCAAAGATCCAAAAGGGAGCAGATAATCACAGAGGGAAAAACCAAGAAAGAGGACCCCTCCTAATTCTGTGTACAAATCCACACAGCCTCATCCCTGAAGTACCCACACAAAGGACAGACCCAAGCCGGTGAGTGTAACCAGTGTACTAAGTTCCTGCAGCTGTGGTAAAAGTTGCCACAAACTTGGTGGCTTAAAATGACAGAAATTAATTTTCTCACAGTTCTGGAGGTCAGAAGTTTAATTTTAATTTTTATTAAAAAAATTCATCATTAACTTTTTTCTTCCAAAGAAAAAATATAATTTTTCTTAATTGTTAGAGATCAATTTTAATTTTTATTAATTGTACTTCATCAACATTAATCTTTTTTCCTCCAAAGGCACTATTAAGGGCAGGCAAAAGTCTCCTCAGAGCAGGAGAAAATATCAGATAAAGGTTTTGCGTAGAGAATATATTAGAATTCCTATGTCAACTTAAAAAATACAAACAATTCAAAGGAAAAAGATTTGAACACTTAAGGTTTGTAAGTCACTTACAAATGCCTACTAAGCACATGAGGTGATGCTGAAAATAATTTGTATCAGGTAAAGATTAGTGAAGTGTAAGATAAGCTCCCACTAAGCACCCATTAGATGATTGGCTACAATGAAAGAGATTGAGCATGCTAAGTGCTGACGGGGATGTAGAACCACTGGAACTCTCATGCACTTCTGGTAGGGAATGTTAAATGGTGCAATCACTTTGTAAAACATTTTGGCAGTTTCTTTAAAAGTTAAACAACTACCTACCCTAAGATCTGATCCACTCCCAGTCTTTCCATTCCTAAGTCTTTACAAGAGAAACAAAAACATGCCAGGACAAAAACTTGGGCATGAATGTTCAGAGCGGTTTTATTTTAAGTAGCCCCAAACAGGGAACCACACAAATGTCCTCTCTAACGGTAAATGAATTTTTGTTTCTCCATTTATAAAATGTAAAGAGACTGTTTTCCTTTCCCCTTTTTTCTTAGAGTGTCTTCTTGGAGACGTAGTGAATGGGAGTCCTTTTTCTGCTCTTTGGAGTAGAGCGCTATCTCTTAGGGATTGAGCCCAATCTCCAGTGTTTTCAATGTGAGGCTGCTTCTCAGGTCTAGTCAAATAAATGAATCTTGCAAATTAGTTCAAGGCTTTATTGCGGGAAATGTACAGGAGACTGTGTATGGAGTGGTTATTTAGTCTTGAAGATAAGAAAACTTATTGTTCTTTCTTCTCATTTGCTTCAGAAAAAGTGCCAGCTTTCCCCTCTCAGCTAAATTTGTAGTTGTTTTCAGGCTACCTCACGTACATGTAAATATGGTAATACTTACTCAATAATAGAATATCTTTTTTCCCCTCTTCTATCGGTATAGAGGGATCTTTTTCTTGTCTAGATTGCTTTATTTCTTGAACAACACCAGTGGGCGGATAAATAAACACATTGTGGTCTGTTCATACAATCAAATGCTGCTTGGCAATAGGAAAGAATGAATGGTTGGTTCATTCAGCAACATGAATTGATTTCAAAATAATTATGCTCAGAGAGAGAAGACAGGCACTAAAAAGGACCTGGCTAAGGAAGATGATTACATTTTTATAAATTTCTAGAAAATGCAAACTAATCTATAGTGACAGAAAGCATGTCAGAGATGACCAGGAAACAGAGAATACAGGGAGAGATGGATTACAAAGGGGCACAAGGAAACTCTCAGGGTAATGGAAAAAAACAGTCTTCGATTGCTGTGAAACTTTCATGAGCATATATGTGTGTGTGTATAGGTATGTATGTATATGTCTATATATATACATATGTATGCATACATATGTATATACCAATCAAAGTAGAATCTTTAAAGATGTGCAGTTGATTGCACATCAATTACACCTAAACGAAGTTTATAAACAATAAAAAAGCCTTGCTTTTAACCTCTGTTTTTTTTCTCCCAGAGAGTGGATCTCCATTTTCCAAAGTTCCAAGGGTGATTTGGATCACCAGCAGAGCTCACCTCTAGAGGAACTAGAAAAGGGAGCCCCCAAAGATTAGGGAGCCCCCAAAGAAAGAGAGCCTTCCAAAGACTGGGAAGACACACAGTCACAGGTGATCGCAGGTAACCTGTACGCTGCACACTAGAGAGGAGACTGGCCAGGCTGTGGAGCAGCTGGGGAGAGGGTGACATCTGAGAGAAGGCCAGAATGGGGGTGAGGACAGTCCTGGGGCAGTGAGGAGCTGGACTGGGGACAGCCGTGGGACCAGGGTGCTTCTTCTGGCACACTCAGAGAAGGGTGGGACCTGCTGTGGTCCCGCATATGGGGCCTGAGCTACTTCAGCTGGTTTTAAAAAGAAAGAGTAATTCTGGAAGGCTGAAAAACTTGGAATACCCATCTTCCTCTAGGTTGTACCAGTTGTTTTTTCATTCAATATATTTGAATGAAATAGTTACATGAAGCCTTTCAAAGTATTTTTTCTTTAACGCTGGAAAGATGTGATTGCCTACAAGACGTGATTTCAGGAGTGTGAGTAAGAGGTCCCTCCTTCAAAATGCTGTCCCCACCCAGCTACCAGGAGCCTAGAAAGTTACCATTGCAGCTTCATTCCAGCAGCTAAAGGCTTTTAGGGAACCGCTTGTTACTGTTTTTTCATTACAGAGGTAACGCACAAAATCAGCAGTTAGTCCAGAAAGACAGAAATTTTAAAAAGAAAAACACTAAATTCAACCTCATCCTCAGTCTCTTTCAGAGGTAGCAAAAATTGCTAATATTAATATTTATGTCCTTCAAAAACTTCCTATGTATTTATTAAATATAGATTTGCGTATGTATATTGGAAGTCAGTGCCTTGACATGGGTGTTGCAAATATTTTCCCAGCCTATCGAGTTTCTTCTGATTTTTTGTTTTCAGCATTAAAGTCACTGTCACCATCATCATCATTTGTTGTGTAGACATTTGGCACTTTTATACAAATTATTTACCACTGTTTCTCTCCATGGCCTTTAGACCTTGTGTTATGCTTACAAAGGGCTTCCAGAACACAACATTACTTTAAAATCTACAGTTTTCTTCATTGTTTGGTTTTATTTTATATTTAAAACTTTGATCTTGGCCTGGTGTGGTGGTTCACACCTGTAATCTCAGCACTTTGGGAGGCTGAGGCAGGCAGATCACCTGAGGTCAGGAGTTTCAGCCTAGCCTGGTCAACATGGTGAAGCCCTATCTCTACTAAAAATACAAAAATTAACTGGTCGTGGTGGCGGGTGCCTGTAATCCCAGCTACTCGGGAGGGTGAGGCAGGAGAATTGCACGAACCCAGGAGGTGGAGGTTGCAGTGAGCCGAGGTCGCGCCACTGCACTCCAGCCTGAGCAAGAGCAAGACTCTATCTCAAAAAAGTTAAAAAATTTAAAAACAACTTTGATCTATATTTTTCACTGTTGAGGGACAGGTGATTGTCAGACACTCTTTCCTGCCTGCCTGCCTGCCTGCCTGCCTGCCTTCCTAGATAGGGTCTTCCTCTGTTGCCCAGACTGGAGTGCAGTAGTGAGATCATTGCTCACTGAAGCCTCAACCCCCTGGGCTTAAGTGATCATTCTGCCTCAGCCTTCCTTCCTGGTTAGCTGGGACTATAGGGCATACCACCACACCCAATGAATTTTTGCATGTTTTGTAGAGACGGGAGGTCTTGAACTCCTGCCCTCAAGCCATCCTCTTGCCTCAGCTTCCCAAAGTCCTGGGATTACAGGCGTGAGCCACTGCACCAGGCCTCAGATCCTGGTCAGTGAGGAGGCTGACAGTCAGAGGACAGAGGACCTGGATCCTGAATCTGCGCTGGTCTCTCCTGGGCTCTCACTGTGCCTCAGTTGTCCCGGTATTTCCCATCATGGAACTCTTGGACAAGAAATAGCCATACATTCCTGTGAGTTCTGTATCTTATGACTATTATCCACAACTGCAGTGGAAATCATAAATGGAGGAAGGGAGAAGGCTGGAACGCAATTTTCTATTTTTAAATGTCTGTAAAAATATGCACTGCAGTGCCAGCAATCTTGAGAGCAGGTTCCAAAGTCTGCATTTGCAGACAGGTGCTGGCTGCAGGGCAGCTTCACAATCCCCTGGGGGCTTTCTTAAAAAGAGTTTCCTGAGCCTCTCTGGGAATGGTGAGTTCACAGATGTGAGGTGGCTCTAGGTATCTGCATATTCATGAAGGGTGCCAGGTTATTCTAATTTGCAGCAAAGTGTGGGCACCATGGCTCTGAGGGGTGTGTGGGTGACTTCATTGGAAATGGCCCATCTCTTTCCACCCTCCCCTTCTGCCTTCTTCAGTGGACTGCTGCCTAAAAACTCTTCATAGGAGTACAGCAGCCCACAGCACACAGAGCACAGACGCCAAAGGCCATTATTCTTGCATTTTGTTTCTGTTTCTTTGAACTAAATCTTTGAGGTCCATCAAAATGCAAAATTGCCTGGGCAGATGCAGTGAATTGAAAAACGAATTTGTACCATTCCACCCACGGAGTGGTGAGGTCTATGTCCCTATCTGTTGAATCTTTGTGCTGCTTTGATACGTAGAATATGGCAGGAGCGATGCGTGCCTGGTTCTGAGACTGAGCCTTAAGAAACCTTCAGCTTCTGTTTCCTGTCTTGTGAATCTGAATGTGGATCTCAGGGGCCATGCTTTGAGGAAGCCCAAGGAGCTCTGTGGAGAGGCCTGCATGGGGAGGAGCCCAGGCACACAGTCCAAATCTCCAGCTGAGCTCCCCAGTCAACAGCAAGCACAGTCTTACTGGCCAGGAGAGCGAGCTGCCTGAGACTTGGCTCTACCAGCTCCTGTAAGTCATCCCAGCTGGTGCCACGTAGGTTAGAGATGAGCTGTTCCTGCCAGGCCCAGCCCAGATCACAGATTTATGAGCAAAATAAGTGGTGGTTTGTTATGCAGAATTGATAACTGGAATGGGGGAACCAGTTATTCAGAATATACTCTTTTTTTTCTTTCAGACAGAGTCTCGCTCTTTCGCCAGGCTGGAGTGCAGTAGTGTGATCTCAGCTCACTGCAACCTCTGTCTCCTGGGTTCAGGCAATTCTTCTGCCTTAGCCTCCTGAGTAGCTGGGATTACAGGCACATGCCACCACACCCAGCTTATTTTTGTGTTTTTAGTAGAGACAGGGTTTCACCATGTTGGCCAGGATGGTCTCAATCTCCTGACCTTGTGATCCGCCTGCCTTGGCCTCCCAAAGTGCTGGGACCACAGGCGTGAGCCACCACGCCTGGCCCATACACTCTCTTTTATCCCTGTTCTACTGCTAAGCAGCCATGGATTGTGGGCATGTTACTGATCTTTACAAACCTCAACTTTCTCTACTGTAAATTTGGGTAAACTAGATTAAACCATTAAGATACTTAAGCTTCAATGCTTTTGTGAAACTTTTTAATTTTTACATTTTTTGAATGAGGGGTTGGTGAGCAGGTTTGCATGGGAGGTGGAGAGAGGGATAGACTTTTGTTATTCTGGGTGACACCCACCCCACTCCACCACCTTCGGGATACATGTGACTCTCCTGACTCTTACCCTGCACATGACTTCAACATATAATTTTCTATATTAAAATTGTCTCTTTATATTCTTCTAGAGCAAGGGTCATGATTTATTCCTCTTTATCTTCCTAACACCTAGTACCCAGCTTAGTGGGTAGTGGACAGTTGATATGTGTTTGTTGCATGAATAAATGGATATAATATAGATGGGTAGTAATATGGTTTGGATTTGTGTCCCCACACAAATCTCATGTCAAATTTGAGGAGGGGCCTTGTGGGAGGTGATTGGATCATGGGGGCAGATTTCTTCCTTGCTGTTCTCGTGATAGTGAGTTCTCACAAGATCTGATGGTTTAAAACTGCGTGGCACTTCCCCCTTGGCTCTCTGTCTCTCACTTCTGCTCCGCCATGCTTCCTTCCCCTTCATCTTCCACCATGATTGTAAGTTTCCTGAGGCCTCACTGCCACACTTCCTGTTAGGCCTGTGGAGCTGTGAGTCAATTAAACGTCTTTTCTTCGTAAATTACCCAGTCTCAGGTAGTTCCTGATAGCAGCGTGAGAATGGACTAATACAGGTTGATTTGGAAAACAGATGTATGAAGTGTAAACCATTAATCAGGAAGGAGCCAGCAATTCTAGCTCAGTGATTCTCAAGAATGGGGTAATGAAACAGTGACCAACAACTCATATTTGAACTTTATCATTGCTTGGGTAGGTTTTTAGTCATAAAATTTATTTTGATATTTAATACACTTTGAAGGAGGAAATGAGATTTTGGGTCACTTATAGAAAGCATATGTTAAGAATTTGAGACACGATGTTGTAGCTACTTAGTAATCTGCCTGGGTCTGGACCTATAATCACTGCCCCCTACCTCTCATACAGAGACCACAGTGTTACCCCAGATAAGAATTTCAGAATGTCTGGAAGGAAATCTGGGGCAGGCAATCTCAGTCACCAAGCTGCTTTAAACATTCTGAGGCAGATGTGGGGCTTGGCCTGAAATAGGTTTAATCCTTTGGTGCTGTTGAGGACTTTCTGGGGTGCTCACTTGGCCTGGGGCTGCGGGGAATCCTGTAATAAGACGTTTGGGATTCTTGTGCTACTGTTGCCCTAGAAATGAAGTTGATTCAGACTATCCTGGAAGGGCAGCCAGAAAGGCTCTTATTTGTTCTGCTGAGGGGTTGAACCTACTTAACAGTCTGGGGATTTCCTGTCTTAAGAGTAAAAAGGTGTAGCCACGCCAAGTGTAATTAAACACTTACCCTTAGATGCCTTTGAGAATTTATTCACAGCACCAACATGTGGTTTGTGTCCTGCTGGGAATGTAAGGTTATTGCATTGAAAGGGAGGGGGATTTTTTTCTTCTTTCCTGAAACCTTTCACTTGTTTCTGAGCTGTACGGTTTTCAAGACGAAGATCCGACTTTTGAAATAACTTCTGAGATACCGTATTTCTCTCTTCCTGTTTCTTTTCTTATAAATTGAGAAACTGATCATTTAAGGCTACAGGTAGTTGGATACTTTTTTCCAATTTTTCCAGAAGTCTGTATGCTCTTCTCTTCCATGGACTTATATTTCAAGCTTATTAAGGAGTTGTAACCACCCCTTACCTTCTAATACCTAAGATGAATAAACATACGTTCATTATCTATCCTTTACTCTAGACTTAAAGCATTTCAGACTATTGGACTTAAAGTATTTTTTTGTTTTTATGCCTCTTATTTATTTTAGTTGACAGATAAAGATTACATATATTTACTGTCTATAACATGTTGCCTTGAAATAGATATGCATCGTGGAATGACTAAATTGAGCTAATCGACGTAGCATTGCCTGACATTCTTTTGTTGTGGTGAGAACACTTAAAGGCTACTCTCTTAGCAATGTTTAAAATAATAGAATGCATCATTATTAACTGTAGTCACCATGTTCTACATAAAGTATTTCTCTTATACCTGTGTTTGCTATTCACTTCTTCAAATTATGTTCTTTGATCTTTGCTGGAAATAAAAGGCAATTTATTTATGTTAACCATAAGTAGAGACCCATGTCTATAATAAAGAAAAAAAATATGGACCTCAAGGGGGCTAGAGAGGCTTGAGAAGAAACAGGTAACAAATAAAGATGTGTGAATTTTAAACAAATGACATCAGAGTTGAAATGCAGAAATTTAGAATTGGGTGAGACAAAAGAGGAACCTGTATAAGTCAGGACAGGCTAAGTTATGCTGTGATAACAAACAGCCCCCGATTTCAGTGCCTGAAAGCCATGAGGGTTTCTTTCTAACGTATGGAAATTCCACTGTGGCCTTGGTAGCTCTAGAGCAGCCATTCCCTATGTCAGGAATCGGCCCAGGGGTCATCTGCCTCATGGCCTGCTTTTGTAAATGCAGTTGTATTGGAACTGATTCTCCTTTGTTCATGCATTATCTATGGCTGCCTTCACGTTGCAATGGCAGAGTTGGTTGGTTGTGACAGAGACCAAATGACCCTAAAACCCAAAACCTTCAGTGTCTGGCACTTTAAAGAAAGAGTGTGTGGTTCTTGCTCTGTGCCACCTGTGTGCCACCCTCCTGCCAGTGCATGGTCCATGCTGCAGGGGCCAGGGGTGTGCTGTGCTGCAGGAGATGCATTGCTCTGTTTGCCTTCTAGCAGACATATATGACCAAGGCCCAGTTTCAACTGTGTGGGGAGGCGTCATCTTCCCATGTGCTGGCAGGAGAAGGAGAACTAGGTATCAGTGAACTAAAGGCATGGGAAGAGCAGGGACTTGAGAAGTTAGGATTGGCTGCAAACCTCGGTGAAGGCCTTGTCAGGATGCTTTGGGGGTGGAGTTAAGATTTTCAAGGATGAAGGCTCCAGGGGCCTTTGAGGGAATCTAATAAATTGTCACCCCTTATTCCCATGCAATTTTTGGTCCAATGGAAGAGTGAGATGTGACAGTCAGCTGACGGAGGATGAAAGGTCGCTTATGTTACCCACAAAACCTGTGCTGAAGAATCCTCATACTGAGTCCTAGAACAGGTTCATACCCATCCTGACTCAGGCCACACTGCGTGGCAGGATGAAGACAGAGAGAGAGAGAAAGAGAGAGAGAGAGAGAGGAGTAGAGAGAAAGAGGAGTAGAGAGAGGTATAGAGAGAGCTAGAGATAAAGAAATAGAGAGACAGTAAGACATAGAGCAAGAGAAAGAGATAGAGACAGAGAGATAAAGATAGGAAAGATAGAGAGACACAGAGAGACAGAGAGACGTAGAGTGAGACAGAGAGGGTGGAGGGAGATGGGGCTTCCTGGGTGAACAGGCAATAGGAACAGGTGAACCTGTCCCGGTGGGCTGGGAAGACCCGGCTGAGACAGGCGAGCTGAGGATGCTTGTGTTTCACCGGCACATCTGGTTTGCTCTCCCAGGTTCCACATCCTGTCGGCTCTGCCAAAGCCTGAGTATGAGGCTGTGGGTGATTCACTGCCCAGAAGATCGTGAGGGCCTGGGTCAGGACCAGTCTGGTAGGCTGAAAGGAAGCCTTCCCTGCTTCTGGGAACACTGGCTGGGAGGTGGCGCACAGCCTTGGGAGAAATGAGGGTCACTGGGCGAGTTTTGCCGTCTCCTCGTCTCTGGCAAGCTGGCTGTGAGGAGCATGTTTTGGGCCTCTTCTTTCAGCCATTTTGACAACAATCTTTAGGAAGATTGCCAAAATGTGGCTTGGTTAAAGCAGCATGTGTTTGCAGCCACACAATTTTAAGCATCTTAAAAAATTAGCCAAAAGTCTATAGAAAACCTTTGCATTGATTTTCCCATTTGATATTTTTCAACTCAGCGCATTAGAAAAAAGGGCAGGGCATCTTTCTTACAAAGGAAAATGAATGAGATTTCAGTTTCCCCCTTTGATAATAGTCGGCACTTGTCTGTGTATATTCTTTTTGACTGTTTGCAAAACCACTTACAGGGCCTTTGAGGATGCACAAACGGACATGGTATTGGTGAGGTTCCCCAGGCCTGCACAATCCTATATACACCCCCACACAGAGTGCGCTGCTTGAAATGCCTGCTCACATGTGGCATCTAGAGAATATGTGAAGTAGTTTACATCCTTTTTGGCCTGGACAAAATCCATCATGCATTTTCCCAAGCACTTTGCCCCTTCCTTTCTCAAGTGATCTATTTTCTCAGGGAAATGCAATCCGTATGTTTCTGGCTCCTTTACACTCCACTCATCAGACTGCTGCTCGCTAAGGGCTGCTGGCATTGCAGGGACCTGAGGACACTGCCATGAACTTCGGAAGGTGTGGGGCACTCGGGGGCTGGTCTTAACACAGAGCTTAATCACCCGTAGTCAAACCAAGACTCCTCCCCTCGATGTGTAAACTCAGAAATGTATTGCCTTGGACCAAACGGAATGTGTCTATTTTTCCCTAAGATTTGTGACAAATCTCCTCTAAACCATCATAAGGAGTTAATGAGAAAAGCAGGGGCTAATTTCGCCCCCTCCCACCTCTCCACTTCCCTTTCCTTTAGAATAATTCAAGTACTCAGGGTTGCAAATATATTTGGGGAGAAAGATGACTTTAAGGAACTCTAACTTCAGTCGGATTATAAAGGTCCAACCTGGTCTTGGGTTCAGCTGAATTGGGCTTCTGCCATCAGCACCACTTTCCCTCTGCTTGGGGAAAATGAATGTGCATCATAAAGGAAGAATAAACAAAACTTGATTACCTGGGAGCTAGCCCCTCACTGGGAACTCAGCCAGCCCCTGCACAGAGTTCCGATCTGCTTTGATAAGTAAAAGTAAATCTTAGTAAAATACTCTGACATCAGAGATTTCTTTAAAACAAAACCTGCTTCCCTGCAGGGGTTGATGCCCAAACTTGGGTCTGCACAGCTCCCCAGGTGTGCTCTAAATGCTGATCTATGACAAGGCTGCAATTTCAGAATGATTGCCCCCAGCTGCAGCCAGATCCTTCACCATTACAGAAAAACTCGATTTTCTTCAGTTCTATGGAGGGCACATAAAGGCATGCACATATTTTAAACACGTCTTTCACATGGAAGATGGAAACAACTAGTATTTTCTGGTTAAAACAAACTTAACCCCCAAATTCAAGTCACTGTAACACACACAGCCTCCAGTATTTCTAAAATAGGTAATAAAAATCACCATTTATTCTTGGTTTAGTATGAGCCAGGAGCTTTACACACCTTATCACCTTTAAGCCTTCCAGTTGCTTCAAGGGTTGGTGTTATCTGCATTGTACAGGTTGCAGCTTGGGATGGTGTAGTCAGTGAGTGGTGACCCAGTCTCAATGCTTAGACCGTCCGCAGCTCTCACCTACGTTCTTCCTCCCACACTCTGTGTCTCTCAAGATGCTTTCAGAGAGGCATGTGTTGCTTCATCTAAATTCTGTTTCTGTTGGCAAAGCAAGTTCAGGTTCTCTTTTTAGGTGGCCGTGTCTCAACCTTCCTCTCCAGATTACCCCAGGGTTACACTGGGCACCATACTCAGCATAGAGGTTGGATTCTTAGGTGGATCCAAGAAGAAATGGTGAAGAAACTGTCACTACACTTTGATAAGTTTGGAATTTCCCTTAGACTTTCCTAAAAAGTGATTTGGAAGAGGCAAGGCAGGGGGACAGAAAACAGGGCCCCCTAATTCTGGAAGCTAGGCATGGAAGGATGGCACATACACCCACCTGCTAGTGGAAGCCTCAAGCCCAATGCTAGGTCGTCCATCTGTCTATAGATGGGAAATAACCACCGCGGTTTCCCTGGGCAGCTCTAGGGGTTAAATGAGAGAGCACGTGCCTATCACAGTGTCCGCTTGTGGCCACTTGTTCTGTATTAGGTAAATCTGGATCTGTAAACAGGTGAAATTTGATTAAGGAACTGTGCTTATCATCAGGGAGTGGCCATTGTGGCTTTTCAATACGGTAGCATTGACAGGCTGCTCAGCGGACTGGCTTCCGCATGCGATCCTTTTCCTTTCTTCCTGTGCTTGGTTGACCACCAGAGTAGAGTTATCCTCAATTCAAACCATCCCACTGCATACAGTCTGAAACAAGCCTGCAAAATCAAACTGAGTCCATCTTGGGGCTGGTCCTCAGCCTTCTTACTGGTGGCTGGTCTGGAAGGAAGCCTCTCCCTCCAGCTTCTTGGCTTGTTCCAGAAACAGATGCTCAGATCCACGTGCTTCAGAAACGCAGACCCAAAGACAATTTTTCTGAAGACTTTTCAGCTTCCTAAAATGTGTGTGGGTTTTGAAAGCAGGTAAAGAGATGGTTTTAATCTTTGCCAAACTGAGGGAAATGGTCACGATGACTTATCAGTGAATTATTTATCAATAGTAAAATAACTCAAAGAAAATTTCATGGCCAGTGTTAGGTGCGGGGTGCATACAAGGCAAGTGCTGCCTGCGTGTTCACTCTTTGAAGAGGCCAGAGGCCCCCATGTTTGCCCATCTGGGATCAGCATGAGCTGCGCCCTCCCTTGCATGGGGGCAGCACCTTGGAGGCTCCAAAGCACTCTCTCTTCCAGGCCTCATTACAGACTCACAAGAATTGAGTGAGGCCATGTTATTACTCTTTGCTTCTAGAGGAGAAGGAAGAGGCTTGAAGGATGTTGTGATTTGCCCAAACCAGTAATAGCAGTGGCAGAACTATGGTGAGACAGCCATGATGGTCATTACCAGCAGCCACAAGAAAGGCAATATTTACCAAGTGCTTTCCTTGAGCCAGCACCATGGTGGGTCAGCCCTGTGAGGAACAGTGACATTCCTTGGAGACCAGAAGGTGGAGTGCAGGGTGGTGGGAATCTGCTCAGTGAGAGGCGGAGATGAGGCTGAGACCTGAACTCCTTGCTCTCTGCACCCTGACTCTGGGCCTTAGCCTTCCCCATGGCCATGTGAGTCTCTTCCTGCTGAGCCAAGGGTGCCCGCACAGGCTCTTTCCCACGTATGGGTGGCACATTCTGATGGCTACTTCCACCTATGAGGACAGAAAGTTGAAGTAACAACAGGGGCTTTGACATTTCATTAAGCAGGGAGAGGCTGAATCAACAGAGGGGGGTGTGTGTGTGTGTCTGTGTGTGTGTGTGTGTGTGTATGAGAGAGAGAGGGAGAGAGAGAGAGGCTGAGTCTGCCATCCCCTGAGATCTCTGAACATGTGTGCTCTAGCAAGTGTTGTACTGAACCGAGCATAGAAAGTCAACACCAAGACAAAAGTATGCCAAATTGCAGGGTCTTTATTGCCGGCGGCCACGGAGGATTCGCATCTCTCCAACCTGTGGCTCCGAAAGGAGGGTGTCAAGACCTTTTATACCTCTAAAACCACCTCAGGGGTGAGGGTGAGGAGCGGGGATGGGGATGAGGGGCTTCAGACATTCTGAGGGCTAGTGGATTCTATAAATCACCTCCTGGGCAGAGATGAGGGTGAGGGGCTCCGGACATTCCAAGGGCCAGGGGACTTTTGTCACTCCGATTGTTACTTAAGTGGTTTACAGAAGTCAAGATAAGCATTAGTTTACACATTGTCTGGGTAGTGGATGGGAATTACAGACCTTAGTTACCTATTACAAGGTGCAGGAGCCAAGATGGTGTGGGTTTGGACTGCTTGC
>CAUYLG010025954.1:0-19015 GCA_963573385.1 Cacajao melanocephalus | reverse complement strand
CCATTCTCGTTAGCATTTCGTTAAATCTTCTTTCAAGGTTCTTAGCTTCTTTGCATTGGGTTAGTACATGTTCTTTTAGCTCACAGAAGTTTCTTATTATCCACCTTCTGAAGCCTGATTCTGTCACTTCATCGCACTCATTCTCCATCATGCTTTGTTCTCTTGCTGATGAGGAGCTGCAATCCCCTGTAGGAGGAAAGGCATTCTAATTTCGGGTGTTCTCAGCCTTTTTGCACTGGTTTCTTCCCATTTTTGTGGATTTATCCACCTGTCATCTTTGTAATTGCCGACTTTCAGATTGGGTCTGAGTGGACGTCTGGCTTGTTGTTGATGAAGTTTTTTCTGTTTCTTAGTTTTCCTTCGGTGGATGCCCTTTCCCCACAGAACTAGGCCTTCCCGGGTTCAGCTGTGTTTACTGTGAAACTCTCAGTCCTCAGCATTTCCAATTGCTGTTCTCCTTGTGGGGATGGGACCAGCCGAGCCCGACTCAAAGGGCACCCAGTCCTGTACACTCCGCACTAAGAAGTGCCACGCTGGGGCGCCGGCAAAACAGCCGCACTGGCCAAAAGAGTCGCACTGGTGACCCATGTGGCTCCTCCGTTGGGTAGCACCCAGTTTTTGGGCAACAGAAATTCGTCTGAAATTGCGGCGTCCACTCGCTCTCTGCACTTTCACTGGGAGCTACAATCCTGAGCTGTTGCTAATCAGCCATCTTGGATCTCTCTCCGCCCGGTGATGAAATTTTTTCTGTTTCTTAGTTTTCCTTTGGTGGACGCCCCTTCCCCACAGAGCTGGACCTTCCCGGTTCAGCTGTGCTTGCTGTGAAACTCTCAGTCCTCAGCATTTCCAGTTGCTGTTCTCCTTGTGGGGATGGGACCAGCCGAGCCTGGCTCACAGGGCACCCCGTCCCATATACTCCGCACCGAGAAGTGCCATGGGGTGGGGGGGGGGCGCCGGCAAAACAGCCACGCCGGCCAAAAAAGTCGCACTGGTGACCACTGTGGCTCTTCCGCTGGGAATCTCCCAGTCTGTGAGCAACAAAAATTCGTCTGAAAGTGCGGCGTCCCTGCGCTTTCACTGGGAGCTACGATCCTTAGCTGTTGTTAATCGGCCATCTTGGATCTCTCCCAGTATAGCATTTTTGAATGGTAGTTTTGTTTTTCCTTGAGCACAGATATATCATCCCATTCTCTCTTGGTCTGTTAGGTCTCTGTTGAGAAATTTGCTGCTAGCCTTATTGGATCTCCTTTATATATGTTATTTGCTTTTTTCTCTTGCCACTTTCAAGATCTTCTTTTTGTACTTGACTTTTGACAGTTTGATTTAACATGTCTTGGTGTAGTATTATTTAAATTGAATCTGATTGAACACATTTGACTCTCCTGTACCTGGAAATGTATACTTTTTTTAAAATTTGTAAAGTGTTCTATTGTTTCTTTAAATAAACTTTCTAACCATTTGCTTTTTTCTTCTCCTTTGCTAACTCCTAGATGTCAAGTATTTGCTTTTTTGATGCTATCTCATAAATCCCATAAGGTTTCTTTATTCTTTTTCATTATTTTTAATCTTTTTCTCTTCTGTTTTCAAATAACTTGTCTGTATGTTCAAATGAACTACAGATTCATTCTTCTGCTTGATCAAGTCTTCTTTTCATGCTCTCTATTGTGATTTTTATTTCATTTGTTGTATTTTTACATCCAGAATTTTTGTTTGATTTTTAAAATTTCAATCTCTCTGTTAAATTTCTCATTTGAATCATTATTGTTTATCTGATTTAATGGACTTTTTCATTGTTGTTGCTACATTTTTTTTTGAAGTATGTTTGACATTCCTTCAATTATTTTGAATTATTTGTCAGGCTGTTTGTATATCTTTTTGAAGAGTGTTAGTTCCTGGGGGAGACATGGTTTTTTGTTCTGGTATTGGTGGCACTATATCTCCTTTGTTTTTTATGTTTCTTTTTGCCTTACTTTGATGTATGCATATTTGAATAATTAGGAATGTATTCCAATTTTTGTAGATTGGCTTTTTCTGGGAAAGCTTCCACCTGTCAGCTGTCCAGAGATTGAGCAGACTGTCTGGCATGTTTCAAGTACAGACTTGCTGCTAGAGTCTTTGGCAGGTAGCTCTTTTGACAGGGATAGCTGGTAGGTAGGTATGGTGCCTGGGATGATGAGGTTGGGCCTGAAGGCTGTATCCCCTGGTGGTCTTGTTTATTAGGTCTACTGGGGCAAGACTGAACCTAGGGTCTGCCAGACCATGGGACCATAAGGGCCATCCTGGAAGGTGAAGCCACCCTGGTGCTAGAGTCAGCATGGAGCCTGGTTCCATGGGCACTGGTCTGAGTCTTAAAATCATGGATGCTGGCCTGGTGCCTGGAGCCATTGCAGCTGGCCTAGGGCTTAGAACTATGGGAGTCAGCCAAGTTATGGGAATGGTTCAGAGAACAGGGCCATTGGCATTGTTCTGACCCTGAGGTAGGCCTGGAACCTGAATCTACAGGGCTGACCTGGTACTGGAGTGGGTTCACAGACTCTTCTATAATTTAGGTTATCTCTGGAGATCAAATCTGTCTCACTAGGCTGGAGCTTGGGATCATAGGGACTGCTCTGTGCCCAATCTGGGGCCTGTATCCATAGAGTAAGGCCTGGAGGTTCAGTCTGTGAGTATCAACTTGATGACTAGGGCTATGTTGGGGAAGGCCTGAGATGTAGGGCTGTGGGAGCCAGCCCCACACTGTGGATGGTGGGGTGTTCTAGGGACAAAGTATGGCCTGGGTCCTGGGACTATGGTGTCTGTCCTGGTGTCCAGGCAGGAACTGGAGGCTCAGTACTCTAAGTACTTAAGTACCTGGAGTCTGGAGGATGTGGGGGGCCTAACTGGTGCTGTGGTTCTTTTGGAGTGTAGCACAGCTCCTCACAAGTCACACTTTGTACCTCACCTTTAGGGACCTACTGGGAATCACTCTAGTTATGGCTCTAAAAGCAAAAAGGTGTACAGGTGGGTCCTGGGAAGAATCAGCAATGTTTTGCAAGACATCTACCTCAGGAGAGGCTGTTATAGTTTTCTTAGAAAAAGCCTCGTTAATTTTTTGACATAGGCGCAGAGAACCTGATTCTACTGGCAAAGAAGTCTCATAAAAAGGTAGGAGTTCAGTGTTCCCAGCTTCATCAGAATCTTCTCATTTGTCCTCATTCTAGTCTTCAGGATATCATTCCTTTCTAAACAGTGCCTTCACTTTAATGGTAGTTACTCTGCAAAGTTGGGAATTCAATTTGTGTTGTAATTCAGCCACCCACAGAATGAGGCTGTGGGTTTGTTTTCAGCAATCTCAGCCCTGTGGCTATAGGATATGAGTCTCTTTCATGATAGACGTAGACATTTAAGGTCACTTATGTAGCCCTTCATCTGGAAATTTGAATCCCTGAGCTTATCCTTTTCTTTTCCTATTTTGTCCCGCAAAATTAGAAGCATCTAGCACATTATGCTTGTTAGTCTGACAAAAATGTTCACCAGTATCATATACATGGATATATGGTCACCCAGAACCTTGCCTCTTATAAGTATTTGATTATGAGTGCCAATGGTTTCAGACCTTTGTTGCCACATCAATCATGGACTGTCAGAGAGAGAGAAAGGGATTGATTGAGATTGAGATTTTATTAGCTCACATGATTATGGATGCTGTTATGTTTAAAATCTGAAGGGTAGGCTAGCAGGCTGGAGACCCAGGGAAGATTTTAAAATATCATAACTGTTGCCGTGCATGGTGGCTCATGCCATAATCCCAGCACTTTGCGAGGCCAAGGCGGGCAGATCAAGGTCAGGAGTTCAAGACCAGCCTGGCCAATATGGTGAAACCTCATTACCACTAAAAATACAAAAACTAGCTGGGTGTGGTGGTGCATGCCTGTATTCCCAGCTACTTGGGAGGCTGAGGCAGAAGAATCACTTGAACCCAGTAGGCAGAGATTGCAGTGAGCCGAGATTGTGCCACTGCACTCCAGCCCGGGCGACACAGTGAGACTCCATCTCACAAACAAAAAATTGTGACTACCCAATGAGTTCTCCTTTCCCACTCGCAATACAGAACTGATTTATCCAGACAGGGGAATTGCAATAGAGAAATGTTTCAATTCACAGAGCTGGCTGTATGGGAGACTGGAGTTTTATTATTACTCAAATCAGCCTGCCCAAAAAATCAGAGATTGGATTCTTAAGGGTAATTTGGTGGGTAGGGAGTCAGAAAGTGGGGAGTGTTGATGGGTCAGGTCTGAGATGAGATCTTAGGGAGTCAAAGTCATCCTCTTGTGCTGAGTTAGTTCCTGCGTGGGGGCCATAAGAACAGATGAATCAGTTTATCAATTTGGGTGGCTCCAGGTGATCCACTGAGTGTAGGGTCTGCAAAATATCTTAGGTTTTAACCTAATATCAGTGATGTTATCCCCTGGAGCAATTTGGAGAGATTCAGAATCTTGCAGCCTCTCACTGAATGACCCTAAACCATGATTTCTAATCTTATAACTCATTTGTTAGTCCTGCAAAGACAGTCTAGTCCCCAGGCAGGAAAAGGGCTTGCTTTGGGAAAGTGCTGTTATTGTATTTGCTTCAAAATTAAACTATAAACTAAGTTCCTTCCAAAGTTAGTTCAGCCTATGCCCAGGAATGAACCAGGACAGCTTGGAGGTTAGAAGCAAGATGGAATCTATTAGGTTAGATCTCTTTCATTGTCATAAGTGTCTCAGTTATTTATAATTTTTGCAAAGATGGTTTCAATATCTTTACAAAAGCATGTAGATTAGTGTTTTACCAAATATCTGGCTGTCATGGCCTAACCAAGTTGACATGTAAAACTAACCATCACAACAGCATATAGTTGCGGCTTTTAAAAATCTAGTCTGGCCGGGCATGGTGGCTCATGCCTGTAATGCCAGCACTTTGGGAGGCTGAGGCGGGTGGATCACTTGAGGCCAGGAGTTGAAAACCAGCCTGGCCAACATGGTGAAACCTCTTATCTAATAAAAATACAAAAATTAGCCAGGCATGGTGGTGGGTGCCTATAATCCCAGCTATTCAGGAGGCTGAGGCAGGAGAATCGCTTGAACTCGGGAGGCAGAGGTTGCAGTCAGCCGAGATTGCACCACTGCACTCCAGCCTGAGTGACAGAGTGAGACTCCGTCTCAAAAAATTTTTTTTAAAAATCCAGTCTAATAGTTTCTGCCTTGTGTTTGCATTGTTTAATCCATTAACATTTAGTGTCATTATTGCTATAGTTGGATATATTTGCCATTTTACATTTTTTCTGTTCATTCGTTTGCTCCTCTGTTCATCCTTTGCTGCTTTCCTTGGCAATGAGTGAAAATTTTGTAAAGTAACATTTCAATTCTTTCAATTATCTTTTACTATATTTTTAAAATAATTTCCTTAGTAGTTATTTTAGGGCTTGCAATAAGCTTAACTTATCAAATCTATTCAACTTATCAAAATCTACCTCAGTTTAATACTAAATTAATTTCAGTGAGATATAAAAACCTTATTCCTATATATCTGTATTCTCTATTCCCCTTCTTTTTTCTATTGTTATACATTGTACATCTATACATTACAGATCCAGCAATATGTTATCATTTTTATTACTTTATATAATGTTTTATCTTTTAAATAAACTAAGAGAAGAATGTAGAGCAAGTATATAGTTATAGCCCTTGTTATACTAACCATTGTATTTATCATTTCTGGTTTTCTTTATTTGGTCCTGTGTATTTGAGTTACCATCTAGTGTCGTTTCTTTAGACCAACACAGATTTGCTCACTCCCACCTTCTTTGGGCTGCTATTGGCAAATTAGCAAATATATTACATTTCTCTGTGCTGTAAGCCCAAACATACAAAAAAGTATATACATATCATTTCTACAGTTGTTCTTTAAGTCAGCTAATGGAAGAAAGGAGAAGAAACATGCATTTATGCCATTTCTTAATTTCATAATTATCTTTATCAGCACTTTTAAAGTGTGGATTTGAATTTCTGTCTGGGGTCAATTGCTTGCAACTGAACTTCCTTTAAAGACAGGTCAGCTAGCAACAAATTTTCTAAAAGTTATATCCTCTTTTTTGCCTTCATTATTTAAACATAGCTCTGCTGGATATAGGATTCTTGTTGATAGTTTTTTTTTTCTTTCAGCACTTCATACATGTCATTCCCCTACTTTCTGCCTTCAATTGTTTCTGATAAAAAGTCGGTTGTCAACTTATTGAGGTTCTTTTGTAGGTTATGAGTGTTTTTCTCTTGCTGATTTCAAGATATTTTCCTCTTTGTCTTTGGCTTTCAGCAAATTTACTGATATGTTTACACATAGATGTCTTTGTGTTTATCCTGCTTGGTATATGTTAAGCCCCCTTGATTTGTAGGTTATTTTTCATCATATTTAGGAAGTTTCCAGCCATTTCTTCTTCAAATATTTTTTTCTGTTCCTTTCTTGACTTTCTGTTTGGCATTCCTAATATGCAAATGTTGGTATGCTTAATGGTGTCCCCAATTCCCCTGAGGCTTTGTTCATTTTTCTTCATTGGTTTTCTTTTTGTTCTTCAGACTGCATTATCTCTTTCTGCCTATCTTCATATTTGCTAATTCTTTCTGCGCATCTACTATTGAGCTCCTCTACTGAGTTTTTTATTTCAGTTATTGTACTTTTCAACTCCAGAAACCATATTTGATTCCTTTTTAATAATCTCTATCTCATTATTCTCTGTTTGATAAGACATTGCCATAACACCTTTCTTCATTTCTTTAAGCATGGTTTCATTTACTTTTAGAACATATTTGTAATGGCTACTTTGAAGTCTTTGTCTGTTACAACTGATGTCTGGTCACTTTCATAATTTCTGTTGCCTGTTTCTTTCCTATATGTGACACAAACTTTTATATTTCTTTGCACATGTTGTAATTTTTTTTCTTTTTACTAAACTCTATACTTTTTAGATAATATATGTTGGTAACTACAGGTACTATTCTCACCAGCGGACTTGCTGTTTGCTAGTTTATTGCTTAGTGACTCGCTGGGCTGTTTGAGTGAGGTCTTCCCCTTCCAGTGTGGAGCCTCAGATGTTGTTCCTCAGAGGGTGCAGACCTTGGCATGGGCACAGTCATCCCTGGATGACAGTGATTTTTGCAGGGCGCTTTTCATGACCACATCCAGCTATTAAACTCCACTAAGTTTAATATTAATCAAGCTATTAAACTTGACTGATCTCTTATTTCTCATTGGTTTTAACAATGCCCTGGGGTGTGAATTTCTCTAAAAACTGATCCAATTAAATTATATGAGTAGTTTTAAGTCAGAGTTTAAGCTTCATCTTCACCCCAGGAGGGCTCTTCATAGCTGTCTTTTTCCTTAGTTCTCTTTAGTAAACTAGCTAGCCTATGGTTTGATTTATATGTATAATAGAACTAGCTATCAGTCATCTCGTAATTGCTTTCCACCAAAACCTCCATTGTGTTTTACAATATCTTCAAGTTTTAATTTCACGTATCCTCTGTTTCAAATTAAGTCAATTAAATTGAGGAGAGCAGAGGAGTTCTCTGTCTTATGGCCTAACTCTCCTGCTGGGCAAAATCTCTGAGCTGGGATAGTGGTATGCTTTTCTGCTTCAGGGTTGGATGTCCAGTGGAGGACAGTAGTCTCTGGTCTTCTTGGCTTGCCTCTCCAAGCATGAAACCTTTTCGCTATGAAGGAGCCAGGGTCCAGTCCACAGTATAGCACCACATGCCCAAGGTAGTCTCCACCTTATCAGTAGGGGCTGAGTGGAAGAAGAGAGACCCAAAGACATAGCTGTACTTACCCAAAACAGCCTCTGCATCAGGTTGCTCGGAATGGGATGAGAAATGCTAATCCTCTTCCCCTTACAGAAATATACCTTAGCCCTTGATTGGAAGCTGGGCAAAAAAGGGAGTCCAATATTTTTGGCTGAACCTGTCTAGAGTAATGTTCTGTTACACTGGCCTGTGGGGAGGAAAGGGGGTTGGACCATAATTCAAATGCCACTGGATTTCACTGTTCTTAATAAGTCTAATAGGTTTTCTTGAATAAATGTTTTTTCATTTGTTGTATGCCCTTAGGATCTGCTATGGTTTGAATGTGTTTCCCACATTTCGTGTGTTGGAAACTGAATCCCCAATGTGGCTGTATTGAAAAGTGGGGCATTTAAGAGGTGATTGGATCCTGAGGGCTCTGCTCTCATGATTGGATTAATCTATTGATTAATTGATTGATGAGTTAACATGGAGGTGGAACTGGTAGCTTTATAAGAAGAGGGAAAGCAACCTGATCAAGCATATTAGCATGAGATTAAGCATGTCAGCTCTCTCACCAGGTGATGTTCTTTGCTGCTTCAGGACTCTGTAGCAAGCCCCCACCAGGAGTAAGCCCTCACCAGATGCTGAACCATGTGCTTGGACTACCCAGTCTCCATAATTGCAACAAAAAAAAAATGCCTTTCTTTATATAAATTACCCAGTTTCCAGTACTCTGCTATAAGCAACAGAAAAGGGCTAAGGCAGGATCATAACTAAAAGCTTTAAGTGGTTATATTTTAAAACAACTTTCATCAGTTTCACTGGGGTACAGGTTCACAGACCTGTTGCACTGCCATTCTGGAAGTCTCAAAATTATTCCATATCAAGTCTTACTGACTTTTTCTCTCTCCTTCATAAAAAAGAGTCAGTCCTTATTATTATTTCTATATGTTGAACATTCTGTGGTTGTAACAAATCATATTAATTTGATCTCAGTGTGGCTTCAGTTTTTCATGAGGCATCTGATTCACCTCATGAAAAACAAGTTATGTAATCCTGATTTCTTAATCTATAGAAAACAAAAATCAATGTGTTCTGAAATAATTGGACAAAAATGTCTTGAAAATTATGCCAAATTTCTGTTCTAACATGTTTGGATCAGTTTTCTGAAACTACTTGGTCTAGTAAAGGTAACTGTTCTCATCCTGCTAATAAAGAGCATTAATATCTGTAACAATTTATCTTGAAAACATAGGCCATGGGGTCCAGTGAGTTTCTTAGGAAAAATCCTTTTAAATCTTGCTGAATTTCTTAGCTCTCATTCCCTTCAAAAAGTATTTATCATTACAAACTCATTACTATATGTTTAAAAGCATTTTACTCTTTTGAGATGATTTTCTTCTTAAGGATCCAGGTGATAAAATTGTTTTTCTGTTTTAAATGCTTTAAGTTGTCTTTCAAAATATTAAAGCACACATTGTTTCATATTCTCTCAACTATGTGAGTTCGTTTTTCCTCTCCCTGATGAATTTCTTTCTTTCCCTGGTGAATTATTTACTACTCACCTCTTATCAAATTGTATATGAGAGCTGAAATGATATTCATGAAGTCTCTTAGAAATGACTCAAACTTTCTGTTTTAACATCTTTTTAATATGATCCCCCACTTTAGCTTTCATTAAGCCACCCAGTCTAAAATAGATGCCTAAAGGGCAGCTGCCTCTATAATTTTTCTTTGAAAATACAGGATATAGTGGCCAAGGAATTATCTGGGCAATCTGAAGATGAAGATGTACAAAATGAAAGAAAGAGAATCCTGGAGCAGCCTCAGGATTTGCTGAATTCTATAGTACTTATTAAAGAACTCGTAAAGGTAATATAATTCAGTGGCTAACCTACACTGGTTTCATTTCTACTTAAGAGCGTGCCATTTGTGCCAAGGGCTCTCTGTGGTTCTTTGGGCTCTATATGTATTCTCCCAGTAGGACAGAAGAGTTATCATGAAACTGTCTGATCCATAGGGGTCTGAGATATTACTGATTGTATTTTGCCTATAAGTATTCTTTACTGAATTGTGTTTCCTGGATTTTTTTTAAGATATATTTTAAGTCTCCAGCCATTCTGGCTGTAAAAAATATCTCCCTTGCAATCCAAAAGGGGGAGTGCTTTGGATTGCTTGGATACAATGGAGCTGGAAAAACAACTACTTTCCAAATTTTGACTGGGGAAGAGAGTCCTACCTCTGGAGATGTGTTCATTGATGGCTTTAGCACCACAAAAGATATCCTACAGGTAAGAAGCATAATGAATGACTCAGGTTCAGGTAACAGATAGATGGCTAGGGAGGGGAGATGGGAAATATGCTATGTATTAATATTTATGTTGTTGATGCAGTCAATGGATTCTGGCAAGGGAAACAAACTTTTGAAGAGGGAATGAAGCAGTAAGAACAGAATCTAAAACAAGAGTGTCTTTTATGTTTTTTGAAACTGTTAAAAGGCAAGTTCTTTCAACGTTAGATCTAACATATGCCAGACAAGGTGCTGTAAGGGTGTAAGGACAGCAAGGCTGGGCAGAAGGAAAAGATAACCTGCAATTCAGTTGCACTTGAGGGCTTGCTCCACCTTACTGGGAGCTCTGCAGCAAGATGGCCTTTCACAAGTCCCCCAACTGAAGCAAGGTCACTAGCCTTTGTATCTCTGCATCTGCCAGACATTGGAAGAGAGGATGTAACCTTGGAAAGAAGCTAAGTGTGGGGAGAATTTCAAGAATAAGGGAATTATCAAATGTATCAGATGCCAGGAAGACTAAGGCAAGGTAAACGCTGGATAGTGGACACTGGTTTTAGTAAGTAGAACTTCACTGATGAGGTTGGCAAGAACAGTTGTACTAGGGTTAAGTGGGTAGGGGTATAGTGTAATTTCTTTTCTCCTCACCTAATCACATCAGCCACTATCTCCATGGAAGCAGGAAGATGGGGTTGGGAGAGTCTGCATTCTGTGGGATAGACTAGTCCCAGCAGTCTAGTTTATTAGTCTGTTCTCATCCTGCTAATAAAGACATACCTGAGACTGGATAATTTATAAATGAAAGAGATTTAATTGACTCACAGTTCCACATGGCTGGGGAGGCCTCACAATCACAGTGGAAGGCAAATGAGGAGCAAAGCCATGTCTCACATGGCGACAGGCAAGAAAGCATGTGCAGGGGAATTCCCATTTATAAAACCATCAGATCTCATGAGACTTATTCACTAACACAAGAACAGCTCGGGAAAGGCCTACCCCCATGATTCAATTACCTCCCACCAGATCCCTTCATGACGTGTGAATTATGGGAGCTACAATTTAAGATGAGATTTGGGTGGAGACACAGCCAAAGAATATCATCTGGTAACCAGAAATGAAGCTAAAAATGTGGATTATACTCTGAAGAAGATTCACTGTGAGGCAAAATGAAGAATGAAAATTCACCCAGATTTGTGATAAGGACAGAAAATATTTCATAGGTTGAATAAATCAAGCACGTTTATACTAGAAGGGGAGAAGTTAAACAGAGGAAGGAGTGATACATGATGGCAGGAGGTGATCGGTTCCTACCAGGTGGTCCTTGCAAAAAAGTCAGGGAACATGAGGTCTCCTCTATCTTTGTTCATACCATTTAACCCCTTGGGGAACATAAAAGTGGCATAAAATAGTCCAGTCTCCTGACTGTGCGTAATGGAGAAAAAGATTAAGTGAATTTTGTACCAAGGAGCAAAAGCTAAATTGAGAATTTAAAAGATGGTTCATATAAAACGTCATATTTAAAAAGAGAACAGGCATATGGGCAAAATATCAGCCTTTTGCAAGGATGGATTCAAAGTTCAGTAAATCTGAGGGAACTCTTTCAAGCCTCAGAGAATTTCTCCAAGTCTACTATTCTAAAATATTTCTCATATTTTATGTAATAGATGGTAATATTTTCATTTATTCAGGCCTTAAAAAAACTTTTACATTGTCTTTCTATTGTGGCAAAAGTGCATAATATAAAATTTATTATATTAAGCATTGCTGAGTGTACAATTCAGTGGCATTAAGTACATTCACATTATTTTATGCCCATCACCACTCTTCATCTTCAGAACTTTTCCTTAACCTAAATTAAATATCTGCACTCATTAAACAACTCCTCATCCCTCCATTAACTCCTTAGTGACTACTGTTCTACTTTCTGTCTCTATGAATTTGACTATACTAGATACCTCATGTAAGTAGAATCATATAATGTTTTCCTTTTTTATCTGATATGCTTCACCTAGCACAGTGCCTTCAAGGTTCACCTATGTATTTGAATTTCATTCAGTTTGGCTGGGTACAGTGCCTCACGCCTGTAATACTAGCACTTTGGGAGGCCAAAGCGGGAGGATTGCTTGAGGTCAGGTGTTCAAGACTAGCCTGGCCATCATCGTGAAACCCCATCTCTACTAAAAATGCAAAAATTAGCCAGGCATGATAGCACATGCCTGCAATCCCAACTTCTCGGGAGGCTGAGGCAGAGGAATTGCTTGAACCGGGGAGGCAGAGGTTGCAGTGTGCCAAGATAGCGCCATTGCACTCCAGCCTGAGCAACAATTGCGAAACTCTATCTCAAAAAAAAAAAATTCATTAGTTTCAAGGCTGAATAATATTCCTTTGTATGAGTATACAACATTTTGTTTATCCATTCATCCATTTATGGACATTTGGGTTGTTTGTACCTTTTGGCTTTTGCAAATAATGCAACTATAAACATTGGTATACAAATACCTGTTTGAGCCCCTGCTTTTGACTATTTGGGATATGTACCTATAGTTGGAATGCAGAATCATAGAGTAATTCTATGATTATTTTCATAAGAACTTCTATACTGTATTCCACAGTAGCTGAATCATTTTACATTCCCAACAGCAATGCACAAGAGTTCTAATTTATCCACATAATCACTAACATTTCTTAATTTTTGTTTTAATAGTAGCCATCCTGATGAGTGTGTGGTGGTATCCCATTATAGTTTTGATTTGCATTTCCCTAACAATTAGTGATATTGGGCATTTTTTTTTAATGTGTGTATTGGCGATTTGTATATCTTCTTTGGAGAAGTGCCTATATTAATCATTTGCATGACTTTAAATTGGGTTGTTTGGTTTTTGTTGCTGTTGAGTTGGAGGAATTCTTTACATATTCTGGATATTAATTCACACATGATTTGTAAATATTTTTTTCCCATTCTGTGGGTTACCTTTTCTGTTGTCCTCTGGTGCACAAATGTTTTCCTTTGAAGTTCAGTTTATCTAATTTTTCTTTTGTTGCCTGTGATTTTGCTGTCTTATCCACAAAATCATTGTAAATTCGATGTCATGAAGTTATTCCTCATTTTTTCCCTAATAGTTTTATAGTTTAACTCATATATTAGGTCTTTGATCCATTTTGAGTTTATTATGGTATGTGGTGTAAGATAAGGATCCAACATCAATCTTATTCATTTGAACATCCAGTTTTCTCAACGCCGTTTGTTGAAGACTGTCCTTTGCCTATTGAATGGTCTTAGCACCCATGTGTGATTCAGTTGATCGTTTCCTGAAGATTTATTTCTGAGCCACTGTTTTATTTTACTAATCTATATGTCTGTATTTTTATTACTTAAAATTTTCAGTAAGTTTTGAATGTATAAAGTATGAGTCTTCCAATTTCATCCTTCCTTTTCAAAAGATTGTTTTGGCCATTTGGGTTCCTGAAGGTTCCATATGAATTTTAGGATGCACTTTTCTACTTCTGCAAAAAAAAATCAGGATTTTGATAGAAATTTCATTGAAGCTATAGATTATTTGTAACAATAATAGTAATTCTCTCAGTCCATGAACATGGGATGTATTCCTATTTCTTTATGTCTTCTTTAATTTTTCAGCAATTTTTATAGTTTTCAGTGTCTAAGACTTTTAACTTATTGGTTAAGTCTATTTCTATGCATTTTATTCTTTTTGATGCTACATAAATTGTTTTTTTTTAATTTCCTTTGGGTAGTTTTATTGTTAGTGTGTAGAAATGTAACTAATTTTTTAAAGAAAAAATATATCAATCTATTAAACATATTTCCCTATACCCTGTACAATATGAACAGAATAGATGAATAAAAATTCAATAAAAATTAAGAAGAGGAAAATATATTCAGAGAAGAGATAAGTCCATAGAAAAACTCACTTTGATTAACTTGGAAAATGCCATAACATTACCACTAAGCTTCTTAGAATCTGTATTGACTATGAGATCTGACTTCATATCAAATGCAGCTATCTCTTCTAAATAGAAGTTAGGGTCCAAGCAACCTGACTGAGTTAATCTTTAGGGATATAAAACTGGATCATGGTTATAATTTGCTAGGATGCTGCCTTTTTTGTCATTTTTGTTGTATTGTCTTTCTCTGCCTGGAGAGAAAAATGGGATGGTTGCTAGGTTGCTATAGTGGTTATAGTAGAGTCAAGAGACAATAAATTACTTGGTCTCCAGCACCATCTAGATATGGGAGTATAGGGAAAAAGAACTCCTAGTCAGGGCTATGAAGATATTACATAGAAGGCCATATTGGTGTCCAGACTAGTTCAAATCTATGCATATCATTCAACTTTGTGCTTGATATTTGGTGGCTTTCCCACTCACAGACATGCTGAGCAGCAACTATGGCTCATGAGATACTGGCAGATCTAATTTTAAATGCAGGGATATCACTGCTTGTTTAATGTAGAATTTGCAAGGTATGTATGAATTCATCACTTTTTCATGGTGCCAGAATCAATGGAAAGTTGACTTACATCCAGGAGTCACACAGCTGGTTTCCATGTTTATTTTTGTTTCTTTGTTTTTTAATGTAAGCATCTGTAGCTTGCATAGCCCCCCATTTCTCCCTGTTTTCTATCTTTGTCCTGACTGAGAAAACAGTGCCTTGACCAACTTGAGTTGCTGCTCAGGATCAGCTTTATGCCTTCCCCTACAGGCTTGGACCCAAGCCAGAGCCTGGAAGCTACCAAGGAACAGTCCAAGACACTGATAAAGTTGTTTAAGTTCTTGCCCAAAACTGAAAGGTCAAACATCTTGCTAAACACATAGAAAGTAGCCCTGGCCCTGAGCCAAATTATTTAAACACTTGTTCAGACTCTGTAAACCAACTCCCTCCCTATAGCCATACCCAGGTAGAACATCTTCTTTCTTGCTATCTGTCACAAGGACAACCACAACTCTTGTATGTGAATTTTCCTAATAAATGTTTTGGACTGTTGTCTAGTGCTTCTTTGTTTGGAATCCCAATTGGCCCCACCTCAGGGTGACTGGGGGCAGTCCATTGTAAGAACTCCTCAGCCACCACTTTTGGGGCAATGCTGACCATTTTCTCCAAGGACAGAACATAGCTATAAATTTCCCCTCAACCCTTTTGCTGGGTCCCGTGAGTTTTTATGTAGTGTTTTGTTTTCAGTCATCTCTAATCATTTTCTAAATTCTCTTATGATTTCTTCATTTAGCCATTGGTCATTTACGAGTGTGTAAATCTGCAAATTTGTGAATTTTCCAGGTTTTCTCCTCCTAATGATACCTAAATTCATCCAGTTATGGTTGGAAAAGATGGTTTATCTTTTCAAATCTACTGAGATTTAATTTGTAGCCTAAAATATGGTCCATCCTGGAAGATGTCCCACATGCCCGTGAAAAGAATGTATACTCTGTTTTGTTGATTAGTGTTCTGCATATGTTAGTTAGACCTCGTTGGTTTATGTGTTATTTAGGTCTTTATTTCCTTTTTGATCTTCTGTCTGGTTGTTCTACCCAATAATGAGAGTAAGATATTAAAATATCCAACTATTACTATAGAATTGTTTCTTCAATTCTGTTAGTTTTTTCTTCATCTATTTTCATGGTCTGCTATATTAGGTGTGTAAATGTTTATACTTTTTATATCTTCATCCTGAATTGAATCTTTTATTCATATGTAATATTAAGACAGGGAGTGGCAGCTCATGCCTATAATCCCAGCACTTTGGGAGGCTGAGGCAGGCAGATCACCTGAGGTCAGGAGTTCGAGACTAGCCTGGCCAACATGGCGAAACCCTGTCTCTACTAAAAATACAAAAAAAAAAATTAGCCAGGCATGGTGGTGGGTGCCTGTAATCCCAGCTACTCGGGATTCTGAGACAAGATAATCGCTTGAACCCGGGAGGCAGAGGTTGCAGTGAGCCAAGATCGTGCCATTTCACTCCAGACTGGTTGACAAGAGCAAAACTCCATCTCAAAATATATATATATATGTAATATTCTTTGCTACTTCTAAATTTTCTTGATTTAAGGTCTGTTTTATCTGATATTAGTGTAGCCACCCCTGCACCCCACTTGATTACTAAATGCATGAAATATATTTTTTGCCATCCTTTCATTTTCAGTCTACTTGTATCTTTGGATCTAAAGTGAATCTCCTGGAGATGGCATCTAGTTGGGTCATTTTTTTTAAACTTCATTCTGCCAATCTCTGACTTTTGATTGGAGAGTTTAATCTATTTATATTTAAAGTAACTATTTATAAGGAGAAACTTATTTCCATCATTTTGCTATATTTTCTGTATGCCTTATAGCTTTTTCATCCCAAATTTCCTGTATTACTTATTTTTCCTTGAGACTGAGTCTCTCTGTGTCACCCAGGCTGGAGTGCAGTGGCACAATCTGAGCTCACTGCAACCTCTGCCTCCTGGGTTCCAGCAATTCTCCTGCCTCAGCCTTCTGAGTAGCTGGGATTACAGGCTGGTGCCAGCACGCCAGGCTAATTTTTTTTTTTTTTTTTGGCATTTTTAGTAGAGACAGATTTCACCATGTTGGCCAGGCTGGTCTTGAACTCCTGACCTCAAGTGATCCGCCCGCCTCAGCCTCCCAAACTGCTGGGATTACAGGTATAAGCCACCACACCTGGCCAGCATGACTATTTTCCTTTGTATTTAGTTGATTTTTTTGTAGTAAAACATATTAATTCCTTTCTCATTTTTTTGGTACATATTCTGTAACTATTTTCTTTGTAGTTGCCAGACAGATTACATTTAATATACTAATGTTATAATACTAATTTGAATTTATATCAACTTCAGTAACATAAAAAAAACTTTGCTCCATCACCACCCCTTTCAGTTGTTGATGTCACAGAATTACACCTTTATACAGTAGGTGACCAAAACATAAATAATTATTTTAAATGCATTAAAATTATAAATTACACAGAAAACAAAATGTAGAGTAACAAATTTCTGTTATGATAATATTAGCTTTTATAATTCTCTATGTATTTACCTTCATTGAGATCTTTACTTCATATGGCATTAACTTACTGTCCAGTGTCTTTTCATTCACCTTGTAGGACTTCCTTGAGCATTTTCTACAGGACAGGTCTATTGACAACAAACTCCATCAACTTTTGTTTATCTGAGAATGTCTTAATTTCTTCTTCACTCTTAAATAGTTTTGCCAGATGCAAGATTTTTTGTTTGATAGTTTACTTCTTTTAACACTTTTGAAGGTGGATGGGGAAAGGCTTTGCCTCTGGTTCAGCCCATTGCCTCTGGCTGCTGAAGTTTCTGATACCTGCTAATAATCTTCAGAGATTTTTTTTTTAATGTGATCTATGGCTTCTGTCTTCCTGATTTCAAGATTCTCTCTTTGGCTTTTGCCAAATTGATAATAACATGTCTTGGTATGGGTCTCTTTGAGTTCATTTTAGAGTTCTTTGGGCTTCTTGGATGTTTATATTCATCAAATTTGGAAAGTTTTCAATTATTATTTCTTCAAATCATCTCTCTGCCCTTTTCTTTCTTCTCCTTCTTAAATACCACAATGTATATATTGGCCCACTTGATGGTGTTTCAAAGTTCCCTTAGGCTCTGTTTACATTTCTTTTCTTTCTTTTCTTTTCTTTTCTTTTTCTTTTCTTTTTTTTTTTGATGTTTTTTCTTTCTGTTCCTCAAACTCAATAATTGCCATTGTCCTATATTCAAGTTAACTATTTTTTTCTTCTGCCTATTCAAATGTGACTTTCAAATCCTACTAGTTAATATTTTATTTCAGTTATTGTACTTTTCCACTGTAGAATTTTTTGTTTCCTTTTGAAGTTTTCTACCTCCTTATTGATATTTCCATTTTGTTTGTACATCATTTTCTTGACTTCCTCCACATCTTCCTTCAGTTTTTAAAACATCATTAAGACATAAAGTATTTTTCTAGTGTATCTGCTTTCGTGTCTTTTTCAGTAATGGTTTTCATTCATTTTTTTTCCTTTGGTAGGTCATACTTTCCTGTTTCTTTGTATGCTTTTGAGTTTTATTAAAAACTGGACATTTGACTCTAATAAAGTGGTAATTCTGGAAATTATATTTTCCTCATTCTCCTAGATTTGTTATTGTTTGTTACTTTTTATTGTTTTTGTTTTTTGGATTGTTATAGGCTGTCTCTGTGCTTAGGATCAGCCTGGGGTATGAAACTAAGTTCTTCTCAGGCATTTTCTAAGTCTTTGTCTTTCCCTGAGAGTGTGTGGTTACTTTCTAATTTTCTTTATACATGCAGTTGTGTTTTAAAGCCCCTGTCACTTCAAACAGAGGGGCAGGGGCTTGTGCCATGCCAGTAGTTTAGGGGGCATGAATAGTTTGGAAACACTGTAAATTAATTAGTAATTTGATTTAATTTAAATTGATAGCCTTTTCTCTGGATCTTAGGCTATGCACCTCAATGCAAATCAACAGAAGGGTTTGACTAATCGGTAAAGCAACATTTATTGCGGTCTCTGGTTTGGGGATGAGTGCAGAAAGGCTTTGCTTCTGGTTCAGCTTTACTCTGGAACAAGATGTACATATGGCTCTACAGATTAAACAAAGCCAAAACATCAGGTGGCCATGCTCCTTGGAGTTCCTGATTAATAAGAGCATCTCATATTCTAATACTCCTCCAAATTGAGTGGCTCTAGAATTTTATTTCTAACTTCTTTATCTCCAAGATCGTTAAAACCGAATTATGTTTACTTGTTCCAGGTCTGAGTTCTTGTTTGTTATTTTCATCCGTTATTCCTTCCTGTCTCCATTGTTAAGCACAATTATTGGCATAAAAGAGGTTTTTAATACCCATTTTTAGACTGCATTCTAGCCTGGGCAATAGAACAAGAATCCCGTTCTCTCTCCCTCTTTCTCTTCCT
>CAUYLG010025953.1:0-30208 GCA_963573385.1 Cacajao melanocephalus | reverse complement strand
CCTACCCACCATGCTGGCTAATTTTTTTTGTGTGTGTGTGTGTATGTGTGTGTGTATGTGTGTGTGTATATATATATATATATATATATATATATTTAGTAATTTTTTAAAACACAGACAGGGTTTCACCATGTTGACCAGGCTAGTCTCAAACTCCTGACCTCAAGTGATCCACCCACCTCGGTCTCCCAAAGTGCTGGGATTACAGATGTGAGCCACCACCTTGAACAGGTATTTGTATAACCATATGCACAGCAGCATTACTCACAATAGTCAAAAGGTACAAGCAATCCAGGGGTGCATCAATGGATGAATGGATACACAAATTATGGTATATACAGACAATGACATGATATTCAGCCTTCAAAAGGAAGGTAATTCTGACACAAACTGCAACACAGATGGACTTTGAAGATAGTTTGCTAAGTGAAATAAGCCAGTCACAAAAGAGCCAATATTCTATGATTCTACTTATATAAGGTACTTAGGGGAGTTAAGTTTATAGAGACAGAAAGTAGAACAATGGTTGTCATGGAGTCAGGGTAGGGGGATAAAGATTTAAGAGTTTAATGGGTACAGTTTCAGTTGGGAAAGAGGAAAAAGTTCAGGATGCATAGTGATGATGACTGCACAAAATTGTGAGTGTACTTAATGCGCTAAACTATATACTTAAAATGGTTAAAATGATAAATTGTTAGGTATATTTTGCTAGAAACAAGGCAAAAACACACACACACACTCACACATATGAAAGCCCAGCACTTCCAGACCATCCTCTTCCGAGAACACAATTCTTGACCATGGAACTTAGGTTCAAAATGATGATTCCCAAGTCCTACACAGTGGGTCTGGAATAGGACCCAGGGCTGTACATATCTAGCATGATGCACAGGTGACTCTGATGCATGTGTTTCATGGATAGACAACACGTGTTTGAGATAGATCCATCTGACAAGAGAGAACATTTAAATTCCCCAGCATTTCAGAACTAGTAATTGGTAGATTTGGAATTTACTCCCAGGTAACCTGACTTCAGAGTAGTCAGCTCTTTGAAGCACTGCAGTGGCCAGCCAAATGGCATATGTTTAAGCCTTATGACTTTACTAGGGCATCTTCTGCTGCCCAAAATAAAAGATACAACTTCTGGCAAGTTGGGAAATAATTCTGGTAAGTATTACTACAGATCAATGATTCTTTACCTGGAGTGATTCCCCTAGCCCTGGCCCCCACCTCATGTTTGGCAAAGTGGAGACATTTTTGTTTTTCACAACTAGGAGACAGCTACTTGCACTGGTGGGTAGGGGCCAGGGATGCTATTAAACAGCCTACCGTACACAGTACAGTTCCCAGAGCAAGGAGTTATCTGAACAAAATATCAATAATGTTAAGGTTGAGAAACTTTGGCATAGTTTATATTATATTTAGACCTTTTTAAATGGAATTTATTTTACATTTCTTTTGGTAGTTGAACTATTTTTCTTCAGATTTCACTTCATGATACTGAGCTGGGTGGGAGCTCCAGATGATTTAAACTTGACCTTCAGAGAATGTTGGTATTGTCTTTGAAGGTCCCTGCATTTTAGCAGTGATGTCTATTCAAATCATGCTGCTGTATTGTTTACTTTCTAAAATCCAATTGTTGTTTTTAGGATCTTTACCCAGAGAGAACATGTAACTTGGACAAAACATCAAGTGTCAATTTTCTCATATCAATATGTAAAATCCCAGAGGTCTGCAACCTTGCATGTATCATGAGGTATGCAACATATACGATTTCATTTTGACCTTGCATGTTCTTTCCCCAGATTTTAATTTGCTTTTAGAGGTTAATTTCAGTCTAATGATGACTTTATAACACTTGTGATACATGACAGCTTGTGTACTAATGTTCTCACCTTCCTCTCACAGACCCTTGGAGTCGACTGTGGAATACAAATTTTCATCACTGGAGCTGTGCTCATTCACTCAGATGATTCTGATGGAAAAAGAGAGACGTCTATGCTTCCTACATGTAGTCAGGAGGTTTACAGGCTATTGATCAGCAACTGTAACCTGAGCTTCCTCTGGATAATCGAAACTCTTCCCATTAAGGTGAGCCATAGACATGAAGGAATCAATGTAGCAACCCAAACTCTACTCCTTTTGGTCAACAATAGTGAACAATCTTAGCATCGATAAAAGAGGAACAAACAGAAATCATGCACATCCTTTTGTAATGCAAGAAGAAATACACATCCCTACCTCTGAAGGGTTCCTGCCAAAAATAAAATTTTACCAGAATTTAATAAAGTCTCTAGATTTTATGATCTGCCTACAGGAAATTAGAAAGAGGAACAAATGAAATGATACCATGAGAAAATCATCAGCCACATCCAGAATGTGGGAAATTCACCAAATGCAATGGACACTGTTTGGATTCCAATTCCCACAAACCAAGTGCAGAGACATTTGAGACAAGAAGGAAAACTTGAACACTGACTACATATTAGACAATGCAAAGGAATCACTGCTAATTTTATTAGCTGTGATAATGGCATTGCAGTGATATAAAAAATAAGTTAAGCACAGTCACTGCTAGCAACAATGTTTTTACAGACGTGAGATTCCACTGTGTTACATTAAGATGTTCAAGATGAACTATTTTGTAAACTGGGATAAAACGAGACTTCTCAGATGCTCTTGGCAGTACTGTTTGAGGATGGGTTATCTTTCAGTTGTGAACCGCAAAGCGGATGATGATTGTCCAACCCAGAGATGACAGGAAGATTTAAATGTTCACAGCATAAAGCACCTTGGTAGAGGGAAAAGCAGTATTTCAACCCATTAACTGAATTAGCAATAACTAGAAGTATAATCAGATGGTGCGTGATGAAGAGAGACCTAGAGCCAAAATGTTGTTGGGGGCACGTAATGAAGTTGCTTCAGCCAAATTGTGTTAATGGGTGCTGGGAAGCCCCGAGATGTGCTAAAGAACATCTTGCTGACCTGTGCTTCTACCGAGACACTTTAGCCGGGGGAAATGGCACATTTTGCTTACGGATCTTTTGCAAAGTAAAATATGACAAAAAGAAATGCAACCAATCAGTGAATCAATCAATATTTAATGATTTTCAGCTTAATAACTTCATTTAGTGATATAAAGGCATTAGTAATACAATTTAAAAAAATACTCTTTTGTTGGATTTCTGCCTACATAGCTTTAAAAGCATGGATAAGGTCAGTTTCCTTCTCATTAGGGTTAAAACTACAAGGAGAAATCCCTTCCACTTATACTGTGACTTGCCTTCCAATATTTGACCCTCAATCCACGCCATTGGTTTAAAGTAATCAAGACAGAAATAGAATTCAGGCGGAGGGTGAATATGATAAACTGGGGAGGTTTGAGGCTGTAACTACAGCATATTCATCTGTGCAAAGGCGAGGAAAAGTGAGGTTATCACGTGGATTATTGTGCCCTAATAGCTTAGTACAATCACTACGTCTAGTTTTCTTGCTCAGCTGAAAGCTCTTAGGAATGAGTTAACTTGTGGTTTCATGTCAAATAGACAAAACAATAGCAAGCCTTTTCTTTAGTCTAACATAAATCATTCTCGGGGATTCCTCACCAAGTGAGTTCTATCAACTATGTGTCAAAAATGTGGTATTTTTATTTGTTAATTTACAAAAAGAGTATGATATTAAAAGAAAACAAAGTCTTAGATGGCTGTAGAGGAAAACTAAGTTCTAATCGTGGCTTGGCAAAAACATTCACTTACATTCTTTTGACTGTGTTTTCATCATTTCGTAAAAGAGTTACAGCTAGAAGGCAGGGCATAGATTCAAGTTGTTTTTCACCCTTTGTTTCTGCTCTGGCATAGCCAATACCTATGACACCTCTACACTCATCCTCCATCCTTTCATCATGATGGAGGCACTCACTGCAGAAACATGATGGGGAGGACAGCCCCCTCTGGGATGATTAGCTTGATTACTGTTCACAGATACTTGAAGTCTCTCTCTCTGGGCAAGGTTATCCTTCCTTCTCCCCACTGGCATCAGGCTTGGCCGTGTAATTGTCTCTTGATGGTGCAATGAGACTAGAGGTAAGGTGTTCCTTCTGGCTAGAAGCGTAAGTCTGTGTGAGGTTTACCGTGTCACCCTTTCCTCCTCTCATGGGATGGGTGGTGTTTCAGACAGAGACAAATCCCTTAGCTCAGATCCTAGAGTGAAGGTGCTGGGGAGCAGAGATTCAGCCAAGCCATGATGGGCCAGTCATGCAAGAAAACAGTACACCTTGTAAGCTACTGAGATGAAATCCACTGATGAGGTTTTTGTTCTCTGTTTGTTGTTGCTCTTTTGTTTCACTACAGCATCACCTATCCCAACTGATATAAGCTCTCTGAGGGGCAAGTCAGATTTGGGGGAGGGGTGGTGGGAGGAAGCAGCCATCATTAGAAAAACCTTCTCGGATGACTCTAACATGCTCTTCCACTTCCATCCAGGTCAACTGTTTCATCAAAGCAGTGCTCTGGCTGGACATGTTGGCGCACACCTGTAATCTCAGCACTTTTGGAGGCCAAGGCAGGTGGATCTTGATCTCTTGAGGTCAGGAGTTTGAGACCAGCCTTACCAACACAGTGAAACCCCATCTCTATTAAAAATACAAAAATTAGCTGAGCATGGTGGCATGTGCCTGTAATCCAGCTACTGGGGAGGCTCAGGCAGGAGAATCACTTGAACTTGGGAGTTGGAGGTTGTAGTAACCTAAGATGGCTTCATTGCACTCCAGCCTGGGTAACAGAGCGAGACTTCATCTCAAAAACAAAAACAAAACCCCAATGCTCTTTTCCACAAACCGTTATATGAGCATCATGATCTCAAACTTGTATCAAGCTTTGACAATATTGTTTAGCCTTTTATTTACCTTCTAAGCTGAAAACCTATCTTCTAATATATTGGAGACATAATTGCTCATGATAAACAAACTGGTTCCTGGGATTTTTTTTTTTCCACTTTCTTCCCTCTTTTACATTTGCTCATCTTGGGATGCAGTCTAACTGCCTTTTGAATCTTAAGAGCATTATTAGGCTTTCTGTTCTTATAACCAAGGTGAACTCTCTAGCTACAAAAGCAGGAAACAACACGAGGAAGGGAAATAGCATATTCCGAGTTCTGAGTTAAGTTCCAGGCCCTTATAGTTGGAGCTGTAACTTATTACAAATGCCATCGCTTCACAAAAGAGGAAATTGGGACTCAGAAACGTTAAGTGCCCTGCCCAAAGCCTATGTGAAAAGCGGAAGAGCAGAGACACAAACACAGGCCAGTTTAACCATCCATTGCCAAAAACAGCCTCCACAGAGTAATTTAGCACCCTTTACAGATCATCCTTTTCAAATCACTTAATCCAGAAGATTCCTCTGTAGGTTTCTCATTTCTTTCTTTACATGCCTTATTTTGGTTCAGAGTCAGGCAGAATATGCTAGGACATGTTGCAGTAACCATGCCCCCAGATTATCAGTGGCTTAATGCAACAAGGCTTTGAATGTCACTCATGCTACATGTCCACTGAGACTCAGCAGGGTCTTGGCTCCTTCCAGTCACCTAGGAAGTCAGGCTGATCCATCTTGCCCCAGGATTCCGTGATGGCCAATTTGGGAACAAGGAAACCATGACTCAGGCAAGGGCTTCTAAAGCTTCACTCTGGCAATGACACCTGTCATCTCCACCTACATTCCATTGGTCAGGGTGAAACATCTGGTCATGTCTACTTTCAAGGCAAGGAGAAAGCGTGATCCTATCCTATGCCTGGAAGGAGGGGGAATTTGACTATTCATTGACATTTTAAAAATGTTGTGGCATAGTCAATAGCAAGTAGTGTTTCAGCAGGATATAAAGAAAACATCTTTTATTCAGAAGTGTATAACAGCTGCTAGGGGTTTCGAGGCACCCCTCATGCTCATGGGTCAGAATCTGTCAGACTACAGTGAGTATTTAACTCTGGAGTGTATTTTCTGGCACAGCTTAGATTTTTCAGATATTTCTGCCTGCAGAGTCTCAGATGGGGAACTTATTCCTACCCAAGCTGAAAGCTAGTATTTGATAGGCAGGCATGAAATGTCTGTCTTGTGTCGTTTAATGGACCATTTATCTCAAGACCTTGATCCCCACCCTGGTCTTGGAACACCGTCTGTTTGTAAACAGCTTCACAGTTTGACCAATTCAGGTAAATGAGAGAAAAAGGGACACATTATAAATTATCTCATTAAAAATTAAAGCCAGATAAAATTGTATACATTTCACTAAATTACCTTTCTAGGCTTTGCAAATATTCTGAGGGCAGCTAATCTCTCCATTTTAATTAAATTGCACATCTTTTCCAAAGGCTACTGTCCTCATGTTTTAATATAAAAAGACCGTTCCTATTTAAGGCAGAGATCTGGAGAGCTGAGAATTAACATTCACTGTTAACCTTCTCTTAAGGGGAATGGTTTAACTTCAAGTGAGGAAGACCCTCTACATTTGAACCACATTTATGATTTTTAAAATAGAGTACTAGCACATGATACCCTGAATGTCTGTTCAATTTATCTAAAATTGTAATTCCTACCCTCTTCCTATCCCCTCCTTCCTTAGTTTCTTCTTCTCCTTAGCATTTGTCACTACTCAACACAGTCTATATTTTGCTTATTTTCCCCACTGTGTCTCTCCCCTATCCATTCTGGGACTTTTGTTTCGTTCATTGCTTTGTCTTCAAGGCTAAGTAATGTGCTGGCAGAGGGTAGGTATTCAATAAAATTTGTTGGCTGGATGAATGAACCAGTGATTGAATTTCCAAGCTGCCACGATTAAGGAACACCTGTTACTTGAACATAAATTCTTTAAGGATAGTACCTTTGTCTTGGCACAAGCAGGTTCTCAATCAATATTAGTTAACCAAGGCAGTATTGGAAACATATGTACAGGTTAATTTGGGTATTGAGTAGGAAGACAGTAGGCCTGACACTAGCACAGAGCTTCTTGCAGTAGTGAAAACTGAGTGACATGGCAAACTTAGCTGACCACACATCAGGCATGCCGAGTAGATTTCTTTGCCTTGTCTGGCCATAGTTTTTCATTCTGGGGGTTACAGGCATGCTTAGGCAGGGCTGGAACACTCTTTCTGCCTCATCAATTGGCTGATTAACTGCTGTTTTTCCTCCAGGACTCAGCTTAGGCATCACTTTTTATAACTGAAATAAGTTTAAAAAATTTGCTGAATGTATTAATTAAATCTTCAGCATTGTTCAGACCCCATGTCCTTGAATTATCCTTAACATTCTTCTGTTTCTCATGTGTTATATTAGATCTCCACTGGCAGATTTGGTCAAATCATTTCAAAATATATTGAGAGCCGGATCTCCATCCTCTAAGCTCCACAGCTACGCTTGCCAGTGCTATTGCAGTTAACTTCCTGAATGCACTTCTGGATTCAGACTTTCTCTCCTCCAGTGTATGTGTACCTCAACAACCAGAGTGATTTGTTCAAAAGATAAGTTGGATTCGCATTCTTCTTCCACTTGATACCCACCAGTGGCTGAACCACTCTGACTTTCTTACAGTAACCCATAAACCCTCCCTGCATTATATGCCCCCACTTCTAATAGTTCCTCTATTTCTTTTCTCTTTGCTCACTCAGTACAACCTACACATGCCTCCTTGCAATTCCTCTAACCCACCGAGCACAATCCCGCTTGGATGGCCTTTGCCTTGGCTCTTTCTACTCCCTGAAATGTTTATCTCCCAGAAAGTTTCATGATTCATTCTCTCAGTTCCTTTAGGTCTGAACCCAAAGTAACTTTATCCAAGAAAACTTCCCTGGCCACTATATATAAAATAGCATCCACATGCCCATCCTTCAACCCTAGCTCTCCCAACTAACCTCTTGATATGTATTTGCTTTTTCATTGTCTTTTCTTCTCTCTATAACGTAAACTCCAATTGACCTTAATATTCCCGGTATTTTGTACTTTACAGAGAGTATAACTCAATTCATATTTGTTAAATTGAATTGCTGGATTGGAATCAATGAATGTAGGAGAATATTTTTTTTCCCTGAAGCTTTGTCCAGCCTGTGTAAATTCTACTATTTGGTAGGTGGGTTTTATAAGAAAGAATCCAAACCATGTCAAGAGCAGTGAAGCCCAAGACAAAACAACACAGCAGGGAGATTTCAAACCAATCCTTAGTGGAGTATTGGGATAGGAGGTACAGTTGCACCTGTGTCGATAAGTGACAGCCCTTATCATCATATAGAGTTTATTAAATTTACACTGTCAGAACCCACCCTGAAGCAAAGCACATCCTTAGAAAAACAGATGGTTGTGAAGCTCCCTTAGAAAACCTGCAAACAACGTATCACGGTGGTCAAAAGCTTGGGCTCTGGGGTCAGATTGCTAATTTTCATTTCAGCCATTCTCTTTCCTAGTTGTGTGGTTGTGCACCAGATACTTAGTTGTTACAAGTCTTAGCCTTTTTACCTGTCAAATGAGAATCAAAATGGTTCCTGAAGGGTGGAAACAGATGAGATGATTGCTCTGCTTAGCATAGTGGCTGGCACAAGATGAGGACTGAATAAATGTGAGCTGCTATTATCAGAATTGCTATTGTTCAATGTACTTGTGATGGCCAACCAGCCACACTTCATAATTTAATGTTCAATGTGATGGAGGAGACTTTGGGACTTAAAAAAATGTATTTAGGCATCTATCCTTAAACAAACACAGAACACTTGAATGGCTAGGGTCTGAGGATATGGCCATTTGCAGGGGTCGGAAAGGGGAGGTTGAGGTCAACCCAGCTCAGTGGTGGGCACATGGCTGTAGGTGGTTTATTAATATCTACTGAGAGAATGTCAAGATCAATTTCAGTGGGGAAGAATGAAGCCTTCTCCCTAAATGATCAGATTCAGAGAGACTGCAGCACGAAGTTACAGTCAAAAATCTCAACATCAAATCTTTCAATAGTCCTTAGAAGAGGAATAACATAGAGAAGAGTCATTTTTATCAATTTGTGCCTGAATATCCAAATGAAAGTAGGTGGTTTATGTTCTTGTAGGTTGACCTATTGGTTCATATTTGCATTTTTGGTTTGACCAGGCAGAGATCCGAATCGCATCATTACAAGCAACAAACTAGGCGAGAGATGACAAGTTTTAAAAATCCCTGGAGCACATCACTTTGAGGCCAGAGTTTTAAACTAGATGCCAGTTAAATCTTCTCTCAGATATAAAATTGTCATAATGACCTACAGGACAATATCTCATATTGGCCTTGCTTTTATCAAAGATCTTTTAATTAATTACCTCCTTTTGCAGTTCCTAAATTTGCATTTACATGGAACTTTGTTAAACCTTGGTTTTAAATTATCTTTTTCTTCCCCAGTGAAATTTCTTTTGAGGTCATTGTAGATTCACTGTGGTTGTAAGAAATACTACAGAAAGATCCCTTGTACATTTCACCCAGCCTTCCTCAATGGTAGTACTTTGTAAAACTATAGTATAATATCACAATTAAGATACTGATATGGATATGATCCACTGCTCTCACTCTGATTTCCTCAGTTGTATTTGTTTGTGTATGAATGTTGTATATTAGGTATAATATTATCAGCCGTGTAGGTTCCTATATCCACCACCACCACATTGAAGATGTTGAACAGTTCCAGCACCATCCAACACCACAAGGATCTCTCCTGTCGCCCTTTCTTAGCCACACCCACCCCCTACCCACTCCTATCCCTCACTCCTGGCAATGTCTCCGCCCCACCTTTTAAAATCATATCATTTCAAAAATGGCATATAAATGGAATCATATTATGTGTAACCTTTGAGGTAATGACTTTTTTCACTTAGCGTAACTCCTTGGCGATCCATCCAAGTTCTTACACATTATCAACATTTCTCCCTTCTAATTGCTGGGTAGTATTCCATGCTATGTAGGTGCTGCATAGTATGACTATTCAGCTGCTAAAGGAAATCTGAGCCAATTCCAGTTTGGGGCTATTACAAATAGAGCTGCTGAGAACATTTATGCACAGGTTTTTGTGTGAGCATAAATTTCATTTCTGGGGGATAAGGCCCAGGAGTGCAATTGCTGGGTCATACAGTAGTTGCATATTTAGTAATTTTAGAAACTGCAGAACTGTTTTCCATAGTGGCTGTACCATTTTACATTCTCATCAGCAAAGCAATGTATAAGTGGTCCAGTTTCTCCATATCCTCACCAGCATTCAAGTGTTGTACCTTTTTAAAAGCTATTGCGATACATACGTAGCAATACATTACTGTGGTTTTAATTTGCATTTCCTTGACATTGGTTAACCATGTCAAACATTTTTATGTATTGATCTGCATTTGTGTATCCTATTCTGTAAAATATCTGCTTATATCTTTTAGCCACTTTCTAATTTTATTGCTCATTTATTTACTGTTGAGTTTTTAAAGTTTTTTTAAAACTTGTATTAGGTAGCTGTTTTTGCTGGATATATAATTTGCAAATATTTTCCCTGTGTCTGTAGGTTTTCTTTCATTTTTTGCACAGGGGCTTTCAAAGAACTAAGTTTTTACTTTTGGAGGATTATTTAGTAAGTTTTCCTTTTATGGATTATGCTTTTGCTATCAAGTTTAAGAACTCTTTTCTTAGCCTTTAGATCCTATAGATTTTTCTCCTATATATTTTTCTTAAGTATAAAACAGAAAACTATAAAACTTCTTAAGAATCTGATCCATTTTGAGTTAAATTTTGTATAAGGTGTGAGGTTTAGATTCACTTTGTTTTGGCTGAGAATGCCCAATTACTCCAGCAATGTTCATTGAAAAGAATATTCTTTTTCTACTGAATTGGTTTGGCACCTTTGTCTGAAATCACTTGGGCATATTTGTGTGTCTGTTTCTGTAATACTCATTGTACTTTCTAATTAATACTAATTTACGAATTCGCTGTACTTTCTTGATAACTGTAGCTATATAGTAAGCCTTCAAATCAGGTTAAGTAATTTTTTTCACTTTTTTCTTCTGTGTCAGGATTGTTTCAGATATTTTAGGACCTATGCCTAGCCACATACATTTTATTAATAAACTTATTTATGTCTATGAAAAACCTTGCTGGTATTTTGATATGAATTGCATTAGACATATAGATCAATTTGGGGAGAACTGCATCATTAATATGTCAAGTCTTCCAATCCATGAACACTGTATGTCTCTGCAGTTATCTTTGATTTCATTCATCAGCGTTTGTAATTTCAAGCATACAAATACTGCAGATGTTAAGTGCATACCTGAGTACTTAGCTTTCTTTAGAGCAGTTATATGTTATTGTAGTTTTAATGTTAGTTTCTACACTAAACATGTAGAAACGTGTTTGGTTTTTCATGCTGACCTTGTATCCTGTGACCCTGATAAACTCAATTATTAAATGAAGTCTTTTTGGGATTATATTCTGGCTATCACATAGCTGAAATATGTAACCCTTAGGCAAAAGCCTGAAGCTCTTAGTGGCCACTTTTTTTGTTTTTGAAATGAACCCAAAGCCATCGTGTGACTATTTCAGCCAACTATTGGGAGAACTGACACAGAAAAGATTCTTAATGTAAACACATTGCAAGGGGATCTGTTTCAACTAATCTGTGATCTAATTTAACTAGCCAATTTTTTACATAGAACGAGTCAAACCTAATAATGAAGAAATGGTCTGAGGCTAGCATTTTATAGATAACCTACATCTAATTCAGAAAGGACTTGTCAAGAAACCTTTGGTTTACCAGTCCATGGAGAATTCAGTGGTTTGAGGCCTTTGAACCACATTTAAGTTATAAAGGATCTCAGAAGTTACAGAACACACAGAAACTGCCCTTTCAAGCAAATGTGTGGCCAGAATGGTGCTTGCCAGCAACCAGCCCAAAACAGCACAGGAAGAGAGCTGATCCTATCTTTCTTTCTTGTGTTCTTTTCCTTTTGAAGAGTTTCCTTTAAGAAATTAAACAGGACAAAATTCTCAACTTCATTTTTTTCCCCCAGTTCCCTAATTTTGATTCAGAACCACATCTTTGTTTAAGGGTTTATGTAGATAAACCTCAATTTTGTCAATCTCAATTTTGTCTAAGAAGTAGGATCAACTTCTAATTTTCAATGTTAAATCCTATGCTCTACTTTCTCCTGCAATATTCTCAAGATGACTGCACCAGGTTACATCCCACACTGGGCCAGATGTTATCATAAACCAAATAACTGTCCCTGCATTACTGGCTCAGAAGTGCTACTGGCATGGTCTGAAACAGTTTATACTCAGGAAATTCAGTTGCTTCAATGATATGGTATCAAACGCTGGAGGGAACAGAGAGGAATCCCAGAAATGCTCATTGTGTGTGTCCTTTCTTAGCCACTTTTCTGAGGCATGCGGAGGTCTGCCGGGATAGCCTGGGGCTTTTCTGGTGATCCTTTGACTCAAAGAAAATTAATCCACACGATTGAATTTTCATCATTATTTGAAACTCCAAATAGCAAGATCGAATACTGTCATGGTAGATACAACTGGCGACTTGTGTCACTAACTAAATTAGAAGCTACGTTGTAGTCAGAGAAAAACTGATTTTTTAGGGGACCAGACAGAAAATGTAAGTGGACAAAAAGGCTTGCATAAAACAGTAGAGAACAGTGGGGACTGAGAAGGATTAGTAATGCACACCTTGCTTAAAGGCACTCAAATTTAAACAAATTTTGAAGTGTTGGATATGGCTGAAAAAAACCACATGCCAACTAAATTTGTTTGCAAAGCTACTAGTATAAAATCCTTGAGGTAGTGGCTGAAATCCTACAGGAAAAAAAATTACTTAAGATTTCAAATGTTGTTTGTCTACAGGTTTGCAAAGATAACCAAATCTCTGATCAATGAACTGGTGACTTGCTACTAGTTAGCCTCAAGAAAAATGGCTTAATGACTTGCTTTCCCTCATGTAGTTTCCAAGCTCCCTGTACTAAACTAGAAGCTGAATTCAAAGGATTGCCTTTTGATTCAAGCAAACAGACATTTATTAAAATTACTTTTCTGAGAAACATATTTATGTGCGTTATAAACAAGAACACTCTTAACATTAAAAAATTTGAACTTTAAAAAATATGTAAAACGTTCAAGAAATGTAAACAGGAATTTTCATCTCGTTTTCCATATGGTTATGTAAGCACCTTAAATATCAACACAGATCACAGACAAGCCCATTTACATTCATAAGAATTTTCTAAATAAGAACAAATTAAGTAAAAAATTGTTTCCAAAATTAAATGTTATTTTTTTGGTAGCCCAAGTAACACTTGTAATCAAGACTGAAGGATAGCATGTGTAACACAGAAGTAAAATGTCCAGTATAATTGAGTTTTTTTTTCCTTAAGTAGCAACTTAAAAATGTTTCTATTTAAGATTTTCAATAGACCCTTTCCTACAAGTTTCTCTGACATCTTCTATTTGAAGATTCAGAATATGAAATTAGATTTTCTTGATGACCCTTGTTATGACTGTAAACATCTATAATTGCTCAGCTTTTTCTTCCAAATTTTTCTTTCTTCCTCAATGGTTGATTGTTTAGAGAAATTTTTGCCTTTATTATATATGCATACACCCCCTGCAATATTTATCACCTGAAATGGGCAAATAACATGTTAGAAATATTTGTTAAATAAAGTCAGTAGTTATTGAATGAGGTTTCAAGAAATAAGTTCAGAGGACAGAGTTGTAACAACTACACAACAATTATTTTAGGCAATAAGAGCTCCTTTAGATTTTTGATTTGTGTTTTTTTTTTAATTAGTTTTTTGGTAGGGATCATGTTCCTGGTTTCCAGAAGACTGACTTTTAGAACAGCTTTCAAAAGGAAAATGCTATTATTTGGTTTTTCATTAAAGAAACCACCTTTTACACACTAAGATGGAATGAAATGTCTACTTTTTAGTCTGAAACACATTTTACAATGCATTTAAAAAGTTTAGTTTTCAACCAGAACACAAAATTTAAGTGTTTATTTTCAATAAAAATATTCTTAATAAGAATAGAACCCAAAAGTTATGTATGTTGTATTAGTTTCCCAGGGTTGTTGTAATGAATTACAACAAACTGTATGGCTTAAAACAACAAAATGTATTCTCTTGCAGTTCAGGAGGCCAGGCATCTAAAATCAAGATGTCAGTTCCCAGTTTCTTCTGGAAACTTTGAAGAGGAAATCTGTCCCATGCCTCTCTCCTAGCTTCTCGTGGTTTCTGGCAACTCTTGGCCTTCTTTGCCTCGTAGCTACACAAGCCAATGTTTTCTGCCATCTTCACATAACCTTCTGTTGTGTCTCCTTTTAAGGACAGCAATCACTGAATTTAGGGCCCACCCTAATCAAGTATGATTTCACCTTAACTTAATTACATCTGCAAAGACCCTATTTCCAAATATGGTCACATTCACAGGTGTTGATGGTTAGGACTTGCACGTGTCTTTTTGGGGGGATACAATTCAATCCCCGAAATATGTATACATATTAGATATGTAACATATGCTATAGAATATAGTGTAAAATTACATAAATAATATACTTTCTTTTGATGATTTTACAGATATGGAGGAGAGGTTCACCTTCAGATTGATTTTTAAATGGCACCATCTTAAAGACTTTAATGTCCTACTTGGAAAATGCAACCTTTCAGTCAAAGAATGAAGTTCCAACACCAGGAAACTCACTATTCTGACCATTCTATTTGATTCTAAGTGAACATTCTGATTAGAACCAACCCTCATAATTACTTTTATGTTAATAGCATTATAAGGTAAATGTTCTTTTATCTGGGTTTTATCTCTCTCCTATAAATTGCATTGTTACCTTATATCATGCCCCTTGCATTATCAATTATTGGAGACACTTCTTAGACAGAATTGGGACTATGAGTAATTGGAGAAGCTTCTGATAGATGGGGGAAATTTTTTACTTTCCCTTGCAAGTCTGGATCTCCATAATTTGGCCATGAAAACATTGATACAAGGCATCCCTTCAACTCATTCTGGGATTTTATTTTTGCAATGTCAGTGTAAAAAAGCTATTGCACAGGCGGAGGAATTCCTAACAGATGAAACTCTGATGTATTTTTTAGCTTTTTTCTGATGTCTTACAAAGAAGAAAGTGCATTTATGTTTGTCATCATAAAAAGCTTTTCTCTCTTGGTAAAAGTCCTACAGTACTCCCTGTTGTTCACAAATAGCCATCCTCCCTCTAAAACAAAGGAAAAGTTTGTTTTAGGGAACAGGTTTCCTTTGTACACTTTTGAGTTCAACACAAATTTGTAGCCCCTGAGGAGGAAGACGTTTTAGACCCTTAAATCCCTCGATCCACCCAGAAATCCAGCTTGATTCATTTTCCCTCTTTCTAGTAGTCTGATTTATGTCAGAAGACTGTTTATGGAGATCAGGTGGCCTTTCTCACAAGCCTTTTTAATTTGCACCATTATCTGGTGATAACAGTGTAATGGCCTTCATATTCTGAAAAATACAAAAAGCGTGCTTTTCCACAAACACTCATAAGCCTTCATGGATTCGGGGGGAAGCACTATTGGATGCTATTAATGGGATGGTAGCTGACAAAAACGTCAAAGACGTAAGTTATTGTTCCAGGCCACTTGAAACCTTAGAATATGTTCCCCTAGTCACCCTATTAATGGAGATATATTATCTCTCTGAGAATTTCCTGTCAAACTCTGTTAAGTAAATAAAGAATAGGTGAAATATCAGAAACAGAGCTAACAAACGGAGCTAAGACCTCCACTTGAAAGAAAAGAGCCAGCTGTTTACCGTGCTAATTTGAAACAAAATGAAAATGTATGTTTTTCATCTTTGCGGAATATAATTTTCAAACATAGGCTGGAAGTTGGCTTTAGAAAAGACTTTTTCCTTTTTTTTGAAAAAGATATTGAGTGGTCTGGTTTGTGTGTGACAAATGTGACTCTGCCCTTGAGTTAAGACACATGTCTGGCTGAGCCTTGCATGTTGCCTCTAAATTGAACTCAAACCATGAAGTAATATTTGAATCACCTTAGTCTCAATGTGTCAAGATCAGAATGGACTAGAAGTTTTTATAGTCGGAGACACATCTGTAATTGTAGATACCAGCTATCAGGCAGGACCTGGGGAATTTGGTGTGGGTGAGCAGAGCCACCCGGCACTGTGGTTCTGGTGGTTCTGTACAGATCTCAACCAAAGCCCATGTCACCCTAGAAATCTAACATAGAATTCATTTTGTTCAGCTAGTGCTTCTCAATTAGGGGTGAGCATCCACACTCCTATCTTCCCCACTCCTGCTCTCCTTCCAGGGACACTGGGTAATGTCTGGAGACACTTTGGTTTTCATATTTGGGAAGGTTGCTACCGGCATCTGGTGGGTAGGGACCAGGAAACCTAAGAATTCTACAATGCCCAGGACAGGGACCCACAGCAAAGGATTATTCAGCCCCAAACGTTGACAGTGCTGAGGCTGAGAAACCTAGCTCTTTTATTTATTTTTGAGACAGTCTTACTCTGTCACCCAAGCTGGAGTGCAGTGGCGTGATCTCGGCTCACTACAACCTCCCAGGTTCAAGCGATTCTTCTGCCTGAGCCTCTTGAGTAGCTGGGATTACAGGCACATGCCACTACACTCAGATAATTTTTTGTAATTTTAGTAGAGATGGAGTTTCGCCATGTTGGCCAGGCTGGTCTTGAACTCCTGGCCTCAAGCAATCCACCTGCCTTGGCTTCTCAAAGTGATGGGATTACAGGTGAAAAACCTAGCTCTTGAGCAGTAATTCTAAAACACGGATGTTTGCAAAAACACCTGGGCAGTTAAGAAAGCAAATGCCCGGGCTCATTGAGTATGGGGTAAACACACCTGACAGCAATAATGTAAGCACACCCTGAGAATGACCCTGTATGGCAGATGCACCTGCAGGTGTGTTCTGAGCTAGGGAAACCGGGAGTGGCCAACCCAGAGATTCATTCCTTACCTATGAAAACATCAGCCCCAGCCTGTCCCATGTAACACGGCACACGCAGGGGACTGAGGCCAGGCGTTCTTGGGTTAAATAAAGGTTTCCAGATGGGGGCTGTCAGGGGAGGGTATTAAGTGAAAATGCTACATAATGTTTGATGCATGATGTTTGTAGGTGATTGTGGTTCTTCTGCCCAGCCAGTCAGCACTGTAGGAAGGTGGATATGCTGTCTAGCCCATCACCACCGGATCATTTTGGTAATTTAAGTTGGTTCTCCTTTCCAGCCCACCACCACTGGACTCTCTCCCCTGTATGAAATCCCCTAATAAAACCCCAGGTCTCCTTTGCTGGCTCTGGGTCTCTTCCTTGGCCTCTTGAACCTGGTGCCTTCCCTACTAGGGTTAATAGGGGCTCGGTAAAACCAAAGGGCCTGAGCCTTTGTAGTTTTATCCAGGTTTTTAGGTGATTCTCACTCATGTTCAAGAGCCACTGGTATAGGCTATCAAACAGGTTTGGAAGTTGGATATGAACCATTTATCAAAACCTTTTTAGTCACACCTATAATCCCAGCTACTTGGGAGGCTGGGGCTGAACAATCTCTTGAGCCCAGGAGTTCAAGGCTGCAGTGAGCTATGCCACTGTGGTCCAGCCTGGGAGACAGAGTGAGACCCTGTATCAAAAAGAAAACATACCAAAAAAAAATGTTTTCTTGTATTTTTTTGTATGTTTTGTCCTCTTCAATTGCTCTAGATTTTTTGCACTGGAAAGAAATGTATCCTATAACAGTAATTTATTAATCATTATTTTTCTAGGCCAGTATTTCCCAATCTCTGGGTTGTGAAGTTGCTACAAAGACCTTGAGAATCCATGTGTGCAAGCATTGCTCATAGAACTGAAAAAATATCTTACACACATATATATTTTCCAAATTACACAGATAATCTGATTAATAATGTACATACTCATTTAAAAGTATTACTCATTGAATGTTTTAGAAAGAGACAAACACTAATATATCTCTGTCATGTGGGTTCATGAAATATTTAAATATTTTGCAAAGGGGTTGGTTCTCCAACTTTAAAAACACCTGCAGACATTTTCAAGATTTTTCCAAAGATTTTTTTTTTTTTGATCACTGTATCAATGCTCCCAATTTCTTCTGAGATCCATGTAGAGTTCTACATCTAGTACTTGGTTTAGAGCACTGTTGCCCTAAGCTTGATTTTTCAAATAAGTCACCTGGGGATCTTGTTGTTCTACAAATTTTGATTGAATTTGCCTGGACTTGTGATTCTACAATCACAACAGTCTCCCAGGAACTGCAATGCCCCTGGCCCTCAGACCACAGTTTGAATAGTGGGAATTCAAAGATGTCAATTTCTGAAAGCTTGTGCGCTTTTGGCACCACGTACCTTAAAATACAGTGTTGAAAAGACTGGATCTTAGTGAAGTAAGGAGAGAAAAACAACTAAACAAAATAATGCAACTCAGGTTTCGCTTATGTAAATGTTTTAGAAAGTCGTCGTACACGAAATGATTAATTTTTTTAACAGGGTGTTACTAGACAATATGAACATGGGAAGAAAATTCAGATGAGAACAAACTTGCACATAGGTGGCTTAGTTTGTTAGGGCTGTTGTAACAAAATATCTTAGACTAGGTAATTTATAAACAGCAAAAATGTATTACTCACAGTTTTGGAGGACAGGAACTCCAAGATTGAGACGCCAACAGATTCAGTGTCTGACGGGCTTGTCCTCCGCTTGAAAGACCTTACCTTGTTGCTGCGTCCTCACGTTGTGGAAAGGGCGAACAGGTTGAGCCCTTTTATAAGGGCACTAATCATGCGCTAATCACCTCACAGAGGCCCCGCCTCTCAATACCACCACATTGGAGGTTAGGATTTCAACATACGACTTTTTTGGAAAGATACAAACATATCAGAAAGCTTTGACAGCAGGTGACCCTATTGGCTGGATGCTCCAGATAGCCCTGAAGATGAATCGAATTTTATTTCCAGACAACGCTGGATCATTACTTCTGCAGGCACCACCACGGAGAAAATCAGCACCCTCATGGCGTGCACGTGGGATCGCTCGGGTCACTTCAGAGGCTCTCTGCCACATCTCTTTGTAAACGCTTCTAGATATCCCTGACTTCCTAGGACCATTAATTGGTTTAGCTGTGGTAGAAAAGGGATATTTGTGGAAGAGAGCAGGTATAAAATCGGTTCTTAATATGGGTTTGTAGGTTAGTACCAATTAACATAGGACATGCTGGCCCAATTGGCATTTTCTCCTCTGGCTTAGATTCTGGTACTAAACTCTGCCTAATAAACTAATTTAAAGCTTTTCTTAAAGCAGAGAGCAGTGAATTAAAATACAGATATTAAATATGCCTTGACAGCTGACCCTGGAAACACAAAGCTCAGAGGTGCAAACCACATATCTCTACCAAGAGCCAGACAGAGGGCAACATCTAATCACTCCAGCCAATGGGTATGCTGCAGGACTAGGGGTTTCAAGATTCTCTCAATTTTCCAAGGTGAAAATCTGAATTTTTAATGTGTGAAACCTCTGATTTCAAGTGTGGAAAAAATAACTTTAAAAATTCAAACCTTAGTGTAGAAAAAAAAATGAGACTGGAAGGTGAATTTCGTTTTCACAGCACCAGTTTACAACCTTTGGTCCACAGCAGTGGTTTTCAAAGTGTGATTCTCTGACCAGCAGCATCTATATCACCTGGGAACTTGTTGGAAATGTAAACTGCGGGCCCCACCTGGGATCTACTGAGTCACAAACTCTCAGGGAAAGGCTCAGCAGTCTGTGTGTGTGTGTGTGTGTGTGTGTGTGTGTGTTTTCTGAGACGGAGTCTCACTCTGTTGTCTAGGCTAGAGTGCAATGGTGTGGCCTTGGCTCCCTGCAACTTCTGTCTCCTGGGTTCAAGTGATTCTCCTGCCTCCGGCTCCTGAGTAGCTGGGATTACAGGCACCCGCCAATACGCCCGGCTAATTTTTATATTTTTAGTAGAGATGGAGTTTCACCATGTTTGCCAGGCTGGTCTCTTGGCCAGGCTGGCCTCGAACTCCTGACTTTGTGATCTGCCCGCTTTGACCTCCCAAAGTGCTGGGATTCCAGGTATGAGCCACCTTGCCTGGCCAGCAGTCTGTGTTTTAATAAGGCCGCTATGAGACTCAGCTGCAAGCTCAAGGTTGCCAAGCACTGGTCTAGAGCTTTCCTGATGTTCTTAGATCAGTTTTTTCTTTTTTTTTCAGACAGAGTCTTGCTCTGTCACCTAGGCGGGAGTGCAGTGGCATGATCTTGGCTCACTGCACCCTCTGCCTCCCAGGTTCAAGTGATTCTCCTGCCTCAGCCTCCCAAGTAGCTGGGATTATAGGCATGCACCACCACGTCCAGCTAATTTTTTGTATTTTTAGTAGAGACGGGGTTTCACTATGTTGGCCAGGCTGGTCTCAAATTTCTGACCTCAGGTGATCTGCCTGCCTTCGTCTCCCAAAGTGCTGGGATTACAGGCATGAGCTACCGAGCCTGGCCCTGGGTCAGTTCTTTCTTGTTGTGAGGCTTCTGCTTCGGTTTACTATTTAGTGTGAGAATTCCAGGTCTCCTTTCAAATTGGAGATCTGGAAGTAAGGCTTCTCTGCCTTTTTAGCTATTGCCCTGAGGGGCTGTCCCTCACCCTCACTTCCCAGTCACTGGCTTGGGTTTTACTTTAACCTGCTCCCAGCTTGCTTAAATCTCTAGTCTGGAAACCCTTCAGCCCCCTTCTTTCAATGCTGTTTCTGTAGGTAAAAAAAAAAAAATTGTATCTGATGCAACCTATTGGTAACATTGTTACTTGAATACTTGCTTTCTAGCATATATATTATCTCAGAGGATTGTTGTCAGGAGTACATAAAATCATATATATCACATGTCTAGCCCAGTGCCCGGCACACAGTAATTCTCAGTAACTGTTAGCTATTACAGTTACCATGTCTAATACAATGATCCAGCAAGACAATTATTCCCTTGTATAGGTGAACATGTGGAGGCTCAAGAAGTTAAGTTGTGAGAAATTGCATAGGTCGGAAGAGGCAAGTACAGGGCTTGAACTCTGGGATTTTGCTCCCAAATTTGTGTTCTGTTCCCCATGGTGCACTGTCTCTCCACCTGTGTTGGTGAGCAGGGCTGCAGGGGTTGCCATTTTTTCTGGACACTGCATTTGACATGCTGGGTTCCCTTGTCTAAGCCAGAGGTTCTGCTTTAAGGCAGTGGGAATGCCAGGGTGATGCTAGCTCTGAAGGATACCCTAGCACTGACTCATCTGTGATTCTGTGCACAGTGAGATGGCAAGGGAGAGATGCAATGGGGAGGAGGCAGTTCCAGATGCAGCACCTTCTGGTTGGGTTGAAATTGTTGGAGGAAATTTCACTCCTGGCCAGTAGAACATTTAGGTTCCCCTGGCCAATAACCAGGAGCCCAGGAAGGGCAATGTGTGCCCAGGGCATTGGCAGGGAAAGCCCCAGGTCAGACAAGAGGGCCAGCAGAGGGCAGCACTGGGAATGGTGCTTTATCAATGAAGTAATACTCAAAACAATGGGGTGGCAGAGACACTGGAAGGTTTGTGTCTGCCACTGATGGTGGTCCTCACCAAGGAGGCAAGAGCCGGGTGGATTCTTGACCAAGCTCTGCCTGCAGACCCATGCTCCTACAGGGCTATGCCACCTGGAGAAGGCATCTTTTTAAAATTCTCTCAAAGGTAGAGCCAGCGTTCATGCTGTTCCCCAGTAAAGGTCAGTAGGGATGGGCTAGGGAGGAGGTTGAGATGTGGATGATCCCATGTAAGACAGAGGAAGAATTCCATAGGGCCTTTGAAATCAGGTGGCACCGAGGGACAATAAAATGCTTATGGAAAATCATGTATTCCTTCACTTATTCAGCATGTAGTAGACTTTAGTTTTTAGAGCAGTTTGAGGTTTAGCAGAAAGGGCAGAGAGTTCCATATACACCTCCCTCCCTCCTCCTCCTACCTCCCAGTTTCCACTATTATTAACAACTTGCCTTAGTATGGTGTATTTGTAACAATTGATAAACCAATATTGATATGTTATTGTTAACTCAAGTCCATAATTTACATTAGGTCTCATGCTTTGTGCGGTACATTCTGTGGGTTTCCACAGATGCATGATGACATATATCCACCATTATAGTATCCTCCAGAACAATCTCAGTGCCCTAAAGATCCCCTGGGCTCCTTTACTCATTTCTCCCTTCCTCCCCTCAACCGCTGGTGACCGCGTATCTGTTTATTGTCTCTGCAGTTTTACTTTTCTCAGAAGGTCATACAGTTGAAATCATAGAGTATGTAGTCTTTTCAAACTGGTTTTGTGTACTTGGCAATGTGCATTTAAGGTTCCTTCCTGCTTTTTCTTGGCTTGACAGCTCCTTATTTCTTAGGGCTGAGTAATATTCCATTGTGTGGATGTCACTTGCAGCTTCTGATTTGCAGAATACTGTGTTCAGTCCCTGGATGCACAACAAACAAGACCTTGTATTTAAGGACCTACCTCATGTCCAGAGTTTTATATTGTCATTTTAATGCATTATCTCATCTAATTTTCATATAGTCCTTGTGAGAGATAGGTACTAATGTCTCCCCCAATCTGCTTTTTTTCTGAGATGAAATCTTGTTCTGTCACCCAGGCTGGAGTGCAGTGGTACATCTCGGCTCACTGCAACCTCCTCCTCCTGGGTTCAACTGATTCTCCTTCCTCAACTTCCTGAGTAGCTAGGATTACAGGCATGTGCCACCACACCCAGCTAAGTTTTGTATTTTAGGTACAGTCAGGGTCTCACCATATTGGTCAATCTGGTCTTGAACTCCTGACCCCAAGTGATCTGCCTACCTTGGCCTCCCAAAATGCTGGGATTACAGGCATGAGCCACTGTGCCCAGCCTAATTTCCCTATTTTACATGTGGAAACTGAGGATCAGCCAAGTTAGTTAGCTTGTCCAGAGATAGTATGTGGTAAGGCCTGTATTTGAGCCCAGGACTTTTACCCCATTATATCTCACTCCCTGGAGAGATTTCAATTCAGTGTGAAACAAGGGTAGAAGGATATGCATTGCATGCATCAGTTTCTCCACTCAATATGTTTCCTTACACAAATCTCTTTTCCTGCCCTGGGTCTCTTGCCTCCTACTGTAAATATCCTCTAAAAATTGTATCTAATACACCAAGCAATTAAAATCTTGCCCTCAACTTGAATTCCCTGCCAGAAGAACAAACTCCTGGTAGTTAATTAAATGGGGACCTCCCACCAAATGATACTCTGACTCCAAAGTCCGTCCTTCAGTCCCGGCATCGCAGTTCATGGCTAGAAAAGACAAAGGTATAGCTGGTAAACCAACTCAATCTTCTGTAATTTCTCATACGTGGCACTTCATCTGACATCTTGGCCATATGGTTTGCTGTTAGGAAACTCTGAAGTTAGAGGTGTTGGCAGGGCTTATGGACTAGGGTTCAATGTCAGAAGAGCAGGACAATGTGTTCCCTCTGCCCCAGAAGCTAACATGCTCCAAGGGCCTTGCTTTGGGTTGGCCACTCAAAAATCCCTCTCAAATCTGTTTGGCTGAGGCAACAGAATCTCTAATTTTAACTAATTGCCACTTTGAATTTTCTACTTCTCTGCTCAAAGTTTGCCAGTAAAAGAAAAGAAGGTAACTTTACAGTGGACAAACCTGAAAGACACTCCTTTCTCCCACTGATCAGAGTTAATGTCACCAGGAATGGGGTAATTAAAATTCCAAGCCACCAGACAGAATGCTCTGAGAAGAACACAGCATCACTTTGGTGATGTTTGTTGCCAAAGGCAAACTACCTAACTCTAATCACAAAAGGTCATTAGATGAACCAAACTGAGGGACAGTCTATAAAAGTACTGGCCTATGTCTTCAAAAACATTCATGTCAAGGAAACAGTTGCAGGCAAGAAGGAAGGCACAAGAGAAGTGATAACATATGCAACTCATGACTCTGACAATGTGAATTTCCTAATTTCCATATTTGTATGGTGGTTATGTAGAAAAACATTCTTGTTTGTAGGGAACACACTCTGAAGTATTGAAAGTGAAAGAGGATCATGCCAACACCTTAATCTTTGTAACATTCTTACACCTTTCTTCTAAGTTTGAGATTGTTTCAAAATTTAAAAATTCTAAGATTGCTCCCACTGGTTGCATTCTTTCCATAATGACTTGGCTGATGTTTTGGGACCTCTGTAATGAGATTCCACCCTCCCAGCCCTGTCTCATTCCCATGGTGCCCCTGGCACTCTTCACTGATCCAGGAGAGGGCCTCTCCATTCATGTTTCTGACTTCTTTCTGCAGTCAAAAATACCCCATCTCTCCTCTGCCCATCACTGGCCGAATTTTAGCCCAAGTCCAAGATCAATTTCACCTCTTGTTCAGGCAGCCCTCCCATCACAACAGCCCTCTTTGGTTTCTCTTTTCTGATTAGTTGGCCTTAGCTTCCAACACCTAATTTACCATTTTGCTGTACAAAGATGTCTTTTGCCTGCCAACACAAATGTACACTTTGGGAAGCAGAGCTCATTCCAGATACCTTCACAAACACCTTCCTCATACTACATGATCAATAAACACCTACTCACTGACTGATCACTGCTTGATTGAATCCTCATTGTTAGGAAGTAAAAACTGATTTATAATTCATTTCTATGTGAAAAACTCAGCCCTTTATTAATACAAAGGACTTCTACTCCTCCCAGCTTGCCTGACAATTTAAAACATGTGGCAATGAAGGATAAAGAGCCAACTTTCCCAAGCCTAAGAAAACCTCAGTGTAGCGTCTGAAATGTTCTCAAACTATTAGCTCTGTGTCCATCTGAGACATTTTGCATCTTTCAATTCTCCTTTCTCATTGGCTGAATCCTTTTGTTAATATTTGCATGGTAAAGTGTGTTCAGCAAATAACCTGAGAAGTAGTAGCACTAGAGAATTCAGTCCACATGCTGTATTCCTCCAGGAATATTAGACCCAGCTGTTTGCCACACAACAGACAAACACACACATGCCTGCTTCCTTGTAAAGACTGTGGTCTTTTTTTAAGACATCTTGTTTCTAGGCTAAAAATCATCCTTTGGAAAACAAATCAAGAGAATGCAGGTGGGGTGGTCTATGAGGGGTAGAGGCATCTCTGAAGTCTAAAACACCTGTGCATACTTTCTATGGGGCACTAATTGTGTAATTCCATGTCTGGATGCATTTCTGCAGATGTGATTTTCCATTTTGTGCCTTCAAACTATGCTTTGATATGAAGACAGGCAAAGTCTGGCACTTAGTGTGTGTCTCTGTTTTTTGAGGATGTACTTGCTCAACTCAATTTTGGAAATATGGCCTTCAGTGGCTCATTTTTGTATGATTGGTACATAATGATACTCATCAGTAGCTTATTGCTATGTAATCAAAACTACTCAAGATTTCAATGCTGCACTAATATTAACTTCAACCATTTACTATTTTAATGAAGTGAGTGTTGACATAAACATTTGCATACTTATTTGTCAATACAAACAGATTTGATGTCGAGTAATAAGGTCATTAAAAGTAATCACATATTTACATTTTTAATCCCCATTTCCCTCCACCCCTTGCTCCAATTCCTCTCCCCTTCACCACTGCACTAAATAAATTAACCAGGTAGCATCAAAACCACAGCATAGGATCACTGTGGTCTTTTCCATGATAGAATCTGTCATTGTCACTGGAGAACCTGCTGGGGGGGGGTGGTGACAAATGCACAGAGGAAGGTCACTTTCTGTAGTCAGATTACTGCAAGATGCTGGGAGGCCACAAGGCTGAGCTGTGATTTGCTTCAAGAGAACTTGAGGTGGGTTTAATGCATTTGGTAGTCCAAGCTGAGACCAAACCCAAAATGGAACTGACAACAACCTTTACTTGGGTTAAGGCTAAATCTCAAGCTACATGTGTGCATGCCACAGCCAGCTCCTGGACAGGCATGTTGCATTCTTTCTCCTTCTTACTATCTAGACAGCTCAGATCTAGGGAATGGAGGCATGGTTTTGGGAGATGAAATGAACGGTGGCACGTAGAGAGGAGGAAGGAAGAAGCTGAAACCACTTTCTCAAACCTGAGTGTATTAGTCCATTTTCATTGTGCTATAAATACTTGAGACTGGGTAATTTATAAAGAAAAGACGTTTGATTGACTCATAATTCCACATGGCTAGGGAGGCCTCAGGAAACTTACAATCATGGTGAAAGGCAAAGGGGAAGCAGGGACCTCTTCACAAGGTGGCAAGAGAGAGAAGTGAGAGCGTAGAGGGAAGAGCCCCTTATAAATCCATCAGACCTTGTGAGAACTCACTCACTATTACGAGAACTGCATGGGGGAAACTACCCCCATGATCCTATCACCACCCACCAGGTCTCTCTCTTGTCACGTGGTGACTGCAATTCCAGATGGGATTTGAGTGGGTACTGAAAGTGAAAACATATCCCTGAGATGCTGCATGTCAGAGCCTAAAGAGATCTTGGAGATTCATTGCCTAAAACTCTAAATTTTACAGGTAAACACCTAGAGGTTCAAAGCGCAACTGATTTTCCTGGGGTTGCCTAGACATTCTGGATTCTTCCTCAAAAGGGTTTTTCAGAATGGTCTTTTCTCAAACTAACACAGTGGACTCAGCCATTTGAGGATCAGTTGTCCAAAGTCATTGCATGATATTAGGTCAGTGCAGTTTTGCCATTAATTTTAATTAACTTTAATGGCAAAAACTGCAATTACTTTTAAACTGACGTAATGTATTTTCTTCTGACAAGGATCCACTCCCTCTGCTCTCCCTATCCTATCACTCTTAAATAATAGCTATAGGGAGCTATCCCCTTGTGCAGTGGATCCAGTTTTGGTAGGATAATCAGTGTGCCTGCCCTTCCTTCTCCAAAGATGGCTTGTAACCCAAGGCCAATTGTGTTTCCACTTCTTCAAATGTATGTCCTAAGCCCTAAAAGACTGAAAAGGTTTGGAACTAATTTATCCCAAGATAACTGCTTGGTAGAGACTGTCTCTTAGGTTCTGCTACCTGGAGCCCAGGAACTGCTCTACCTATTTCTGAAGCCTGGATCTTTTTCCTCGATTCTTAGAGTTACCCTGTAATCTATGGCAGATGTTGTGAGTGGGATAACACAGTGGGTCTGAACTGGGGCAATATCCCCTCCCCACCCAGGAGACATTCGGCAATATCTGGAGACACTTTTGGTTGTTACCACCAAGGGAGGGATGCTACTGGCATCTATTTGGTGGAGGCCAGGAATACTACTAAATACCTTACATTATACTGGATGACTTCTCCCTGTACCCCATTAAAGAATGACCTGGCCTAAAATATCCCTAGTGCTAATATTGAGAATTTCTGAGTGAACCCAATACCCATCTCCAATCCCCTCTTTGTTACCTTCTTCCCTTTAGAGACTAAAAATATTCACTTTCCCAGGCTCTCTTGCACTAAGGATCAGGTATCCAGATGATACCATAGATCAGAGAGATTAATGGAGAAATTTGCTTCCCTGATAAAAGAGACAGGAGCAGCTATTCCTTTCCCTTCCTCCTGACTTGAAGCTTGATGAAGACTGGTGCTCCGGCAGCCATTTTGTGACCATGGGACAAAAGCCAATAGACTCACAGGCATTCAGTTCTTACATTGTTCAGCCATTAAAGCAAACCCAGTGGCAATCTCCTTTCAGGCTCCTTGCTGTTGAAGAAAATTAAACCCTCTTTTGTTTAAGCCAATTACAGTCAAAATACTCCCTTCCTTGCAGCTGAGAGCATTCCAACAGGTTTTCCTCCCAATAAACTGTTTCTCTGCTTATGTTTAGCTAGTGTTCATTTCTGTATTTTTGGAAGAAAAGAACTCTACCTGATAAAGCATACTAAATGTGAGCTTTCGTGAACTACGTATTGCAGCCAGAATTGAGCATTTCTCTTTCTGATTATTCCTGATGCTGACTGAAATTTTGGCTACATATAGCAAGCCACTGTGGCCAACTCTTTGCCACTGTTCAGCAATATTCCTGGATCTGTGTTTTGTAATAAGATTGGTGATAAAAAATACTTTCCTATGGTGTCTGCCTCTTTGCAGTAGGTCAGAAAAGTCCTTCAAGCTAGAGTCAACTAGATATGTGTTCAGGAAAGGCCTTTTCAAGTTGGGTGCAAAATAGGGAGCTGAAGAACTGCTATTTTACTCTCCTCTATTAAGTGACTGCAAGGATTCAAAAGCAGCCATTGCAGTAGGAAAAGGCCTGCATACTTAGGTCAAATAGACAAAGCAGGGAAAGATAGATCCACCCTCTTCCATGTGCCCATCCCACTTCTCACACAGCTGGGGGCTGTGGATGAAGGCAATGCCAGTGATCATTCTCTGGCCATGGCTCAATCGCTGCTGGACCTGAGTTTTTATTGCTAGTTTGTGTGCAGAAATCAAAAAGATGGAAGCAGCTCTCAAATCTGGTTCAGACATGAACTGCTGCTGTCCCCTCCTGCCCTATGGAAGCTTAGCCCTGCCATAACACAGGGCCTCCTGCCACAAGACAACCCAACCCGTAGAACTGCCCATCAGAGCGAGGCTGACTTTGCCCTTGTGCCTTACTCTCAGAATTGCTCCTTTTGGTGTATTTCCTCTGAAAATTTGCTCAGGGGTCTGGGGGCTTAACCATGTTCTATGTTTTCTCTTGATCAGGGTGAAAAAGTTTGGTAATTCCTTGGAGTGGAATATTTTTTGGTGGGGGGCAGTATATGTGTAGTGATTAAGAGCACAGGTTCTAAAATTTGATTGCCTGAGTTCAAATGGTGCTTTATCCTTTAATAATAATAATGATGAAAGTGATAGCACCAATAGTAGCAGCAAAAGCAGTGGGTAATATTAATGAGGGTTGACTACATTCAATGTTGTTCTAAACGTTTGACTTTTGCCAAGTTCTTTAACATCTTTAAGCTTCGAGTTACTCAGACATAAAATGAGGACAGTAACAGGACCCAATTTATTAGATTGTTGTGAGGACTAAAAATAAATAACACAGCACAGTGGTTGACATCCAGTGAGTAGTTATGCAATGTTAGCTTCTAAGTTTCCAGGTGATAGATCAGTTGAAAGATACCTGACATTTAGATTTTAAAAATACATTTTAAAGCAAATTATTGGCTTATTTTGACTTTTCAAGAAGAGATCATCATAAACTAAACTCTGGGGCATCTTTTCAGCACATGAATCACCAACTAGCACAGCATGGATGCAAAAACAAGACTCAAATATTGGAGCTCAGTGAAGACTTCTAGCTTCCTTCTTGTCTTGAAAAGACAAGACCAGAGAGATCCAAGATGGCCAATTAACAATAGCTCAGGATTGTAGCTCCCAGTGAAAGCGCAGAGAGCGAGTGGACGCCACACTTTCAGACGGATTTTTGTTGCCCACAGACTGGGAGATTCCCGGCGGAGGAGCCACACGGGTCGCCAGTGCGGCTTTTTTGGCCGGCGCGGCTATTTTGCCGGCGCCCCGGCACGGCGCTTCTTGGCGCGGAGTATACGGGACGGGGTGCCCTTTGAGTCTGGCTTGGCTGGTCCCATTCCCACAAGGAGAACAGCAATTGGAAGCACTGAGGACTGAGAGTTTCACAGCAAGCACAGCTGAACCAGGAAGGTCCAGCTGTGTGGGGAAGGGGCGTCTGCCAAAGGAAAACTAAGAAACAGAAAAAACTTCATCACCGGGCAGAGAGATCCAAGATGGCCGATTAACAACAGCTCAGGATTGTAGCTCCCAGTGAAAGTGCAGAGAGCGAGTGGACGCCGCAATTTCAGACGAAGTTCTGTGGCCCACAAACTGGGAGACTCTTGGTGGAGGAACCACACGTGTCACCAGCGCAACTCTTTTGGCCGGCGCAGCTGTTTTGCCAGCGCCCCGGCGCAGTGCTGCGCTTCTCAGTGCGGAGTATACGCGACTGGGTGCCCTTTGAGTCAGGTTCGGCTGGTCCCCTCCCCACAAGGAGAACAGCAATTGGAAGCGCTGAGGACTGAGAGTTTCACAGTAAGCACAGCTGAACCCAGGAAGGCCAAGCTCTGTGGGGAAGGGGCGTCCGCCAAAGGAAAACTAAGAAACAGAAAAAACTTCATCACC